>CM035426.1:54189052-54191552 GCA_020310875.1 Ceratopteris richardii | reverse complement strand
TTTCAGAAGAATCCCCTACAAAAATAGTGATTTTCATCACTAAAAACCATTGTAAATACCATTATCTATTTTTATAACTCCATTTTGTTCAAGCCGAGGAGTCCTCGAGCTTGAGGAGTATTAGAATTACCATCGTACCAATTTTCATAATTTTTAGACTTCGTTTGAGCCCTCAAATAAGCCCTGGAACCTAATTTTTAACTAGGCCGGACACTAGGTCTCGACAGGGCCAAAACTACTCAAAAAACTATAAAAAGAGCTAGAGAGCTCATTTTTGGGGTTAGCTTGTTAGAGAATAGAGCTTTTGCAAGAGAACTAATTTGCAATTGAAGCTTTCCATTGTTCCTCTCTTTGATCTTACCTTGTGCGCGTGTGTGTGTATGTGTGTGCATGTTTGTGTGCTTTCACTCACGCACTTGTGCCTTCACTTGCTGGTGGTCTTCATAGTGGTCCTCACGTCTCCGCGGATTGACAAGTAAAGGAGGTGGTGCTTACGTTTGAGCTACACCAAATTTTGGCGCAGTTGCCGGGGAGAGAGCTTCGAGGAGGAGTGTTGTGATGGTAAGATCGTAGATTTGAGACGTTGGAAGGTAAAAAAAACTGTCATTTTTGTTCATTTTCTGATTTTTCTTCTTCATCTTCATCATCATCACCATCTCCATCTTCTTCCATCTTCTTCTTCATAGAAATTTCTTGTTTTTTAGTGCATTTTCATCATTTTCATACCATCTTTCATGCATTATTGTGCGAGGAGGAGTTAGGAAGTGCAAGAGAGTGCAAGCGCTGTGTTTTTTTCATGATTTTCTGCACATACGGAGCTCGCCATTGCTCGTCGCTCATAAATTCGAAGTTCCCGCCAAAAAACACGATTCTGTGATGAAAATCACGATTCTGTGAAAATTCAAATTTTATTTTGAAAATCGCGATTCTCTCTTTCCCTCCTAAAAGCTTGCTGAAAGAATCACGATTCTTTGGTCATTCTCAGAATCGCGATTCTGTGGTTGTGCTCAAAATCGCGATTCTTACAAATCACGATTTTCAGCCAAAAACACGATTCTGTGAGAACACGATTCTCTAAAACACGATTTTGTGAAAACATGATTCTCTGAGACAAAATCGTGATTCTCTAAAACACGATTCTGTGCTCAAAATCGCGATTTTCAAAAAACATGATTCTGTGGTTGTGCTCAAAATCGTGATTCTCACAAATCACGATTTTCAGCCAAAAAAACACAATTCTGAGAAAACAGGATTCTCTAAAACACTATTCTCTAAAACACGATTCTCTACTCAAAATCGCGATTCTCACAAATCACGATTTTCAGCAAAAACACGATTTTGTGAAATACGATTTTGTGAAAACACGATTCTGTGAACCACGATTCTGTGAAAACACGATTCTCTGCTCAAAATTGCGATTCTCAAAAACACGATTATGTGAAAACACGATTCTGTGAAAACACGATTCTCTGAAAACACGATTCTCTGCTCAAAATCGCGATCCTCAAAAACACGATCCTCTGCTCAAAATCGCGATCCTCAAAAACACGATCCTCTGCTCAAAATCGCGATTCTCACAAATCACGATTTTCAGCCAAAAACACGATTTTGTGAAAGCAGGATTCTCAAGGTACACAATCGCGATTCTCTGATTTCACACAATCGTGATTCTCTAAGTTCACAAAATCGCGATTCTCTTGAAGTTCACAAAATCGCGATTCTCTTGATTTTACAAAATCGCGATTTTTTCCGAAAGGTCCTGTTTGCCTGTTTTGACCCCCAAGAGCCTGATTTGACATAACTTTTTCATCTAAAGTCCATTTTTTGAGCTCTATAGCTCGTTGGAAAGCTCGTTTCGAATCCTACACATAGAACAAGTATCCACTGCCACACATAGATGAATTGTTGAGTCAATTGAGTGGTGCCACAGTATTCACTAAAATTGACTTAAGATCGGGATATCATCAAATTAGAGTAAAGTCTGAGGACATACCCAAAACCGCTTTTAGAACACGATATGGTCATTATGAGTTCACAGTTTTGCCTTTTGGATTGACAAATGCTCCTGCAACATTTATGTGTTTGATGAATAATGTGTTTCATGAATATCTCGATGAATTTATATTAGTTTTTCTTGACGATATTTTTGTGTATTCTAAGGATGATGATGAACATGCATTGCATCTCAGGACTCGTAATTGTATCAACAATGGTTTTATGAAATGAGTCATAAAAGAGACTATATAAACATCTTCGAAAAGTAAAGGCCTTTATGATGATGCAAATTGGATACAATATATTTGCTAAGGTTCTTATTAATCACATTGCTTGCCACGTAACCTCTTTGATCAATCATGACAAAAAAGAGTTCATTAAGGGTAGTTCCATCTTTGATGCTTTTATTGATGTTTGCGAATGTAGAGGAGGTACTTGGGTATCCAAGTCTGGCAATGTCAAGTTGTAGGGGAAGCCATACTTTCACAAACTACGAGTACTTCGT
>CM035426.1:54181552-54184052 GCA_020310875.1 Ceratopteris richardii | reverse complement strand
TTGCAATTGAAGCTTTCCATTGTTCCTCTCTTTGATCTTACCTTGTGCGCGTGTGTGTGTATGTGTGTGCATGTTTGTGTGCTTTCACTCACGCACTTGTGCCTTCACTTGCTGGTGGTCTTCATAGTGGTCCTCACGTCTCCGCGGATTGACAAGTAAAGGAGGTGGTGCTTACGTTTGAGCTACACCAAATTTTGGCGCAGTTGCCGGGGAGAGAGCTTCGAGGAGGAGTGTTGTGATGGTAAGATCGTAGATTTGAGACGTTGGAAGGTAAAAAAAACTGTCATTTTTGTTCATTTTCTGATTTTTCTTCTTCATCTTCATCATCATCACCATCTCCATCTTCTTCCATCTTCTTCTTCATAGAAATTTCTTGTTTTTTAGTGCATTTTCATCATTTTCATACCATCTTTCATGCATTATTGTGCGAGGAGGAGTTAGGAAGTGCAAGAGAGTGCAAGCGCTGTGTTTTTTCATGATTTTCTGCACATACGGAGCTCGCCATTGCTCGTCGCTCATAAATTCGAAGTTCCCGCCAAAAAACACGATTCTGTGATGAAAATCACGATTCTGTGAAAATTCAAATTTTATTTTGAAAATCGCGATTCTCTCTTTCCCTCCTAAAAGCTTGCTGAAAGAATCACGATTCTTTGGTCATTCTCAGAATCGCGATTCTGTGGTTGTGCTCAAAATCGCGATTCTTACAAATCACGATTTTCAGCCAAAAACACGATTCTGTGAGAACACGATTCTCTAAAACACGATTTTGTGAAAACATGATTCTCTGAGACAAAATCGTGATTCTCTAAAACACGATTCTGTGCTCAAAATCGCGATTTTCAAAAAACATGATTCTGTGGTTGTGCTCAAAATCGTGATTCTCACAAATCACGATTTTCAGCCAAAAAAACACAATTCTGAGAAAACAGGATTCTCTAAAACACTATTCTCTAAAACACGATTCTCTACTCAAAATCGCGATTCTCACAAATCACGATTTTCAGCAAAAACACGATTTTGTGAAATACGATTTTGTGAAAACACGATTCTGTGAACCACGATTCTGTGAAAACACGATTCTCTGCTCAAAATTGCGATTCTCAAAAACACGATTATGTGAAAACACGATTCTGTGAAAACACGATTCTCTGAAAACACGATTCTCTGCTCAAAATCGCGATCCTCAAAAACACGATCCTCTGCTCAAAATCGCGATCCTCAAAAACACGATCCTCTGCTCAAAATCGCGATTCTCACAAATCACGATTTTCAGCCAAAAACACGATTTTGTGAAAGCAGGATTCTCAAGGTACACAATCGCGATTCTCTGATTTCACACAATCGTGATTCTCTAAGTTCACAAAATCGCGATTCTCTTGAAGTTCACAAAATCGCGATTCTCTTGATTTTACAAAATCGCGATTTTTTCCGAAAGGTCCTGTTTGCCTGTTTTGACCCCCAAGAGCCTGATTTGACATAACTTTTTCATCTAAAGTCCATTTTTTGAGCTCTATAGCTCGTTGGAAAGCTCGTTTCGAATCCTACACATAGAACAAGTATCCACTGCCACACATAGATGAATTGTTGAGTCAATTGAGTGGTGCCACAGTATTCACTAAAATTGACTTAAGATCGGGATATCATCAAATTAGAGTAAAGTCTGAGGACATACCCAAAACCGCTTTTAGAACACGATATGGTCATTATGAGTTCACAGTTTTGCCTTTTGGATTGACAAATGCTCCTGCAACATTTATGTGTTTGATGAATAATGTGTTTCATGAATATCTCGATGAATTTATATTAGTTTTTCTTGACGATATTTTTGTGTATTCTAAGGATGATGATGAACATGCATTGCATCTCAGGACTCGTAATTGTATCAACAATGGTTTTATGAAATGAGTCATAAAAGAGACTATATAAACATCTTCGAAAAGTAAAGGCCTTTATGATGATGCAAATTGGATACAATATATTTGCTAAGGTTCTTATTAATCACATTGCTTGCCACGTAACCTCTTTGATCAATCATGACAAAAAAGAGTTCATTAAGGGTAGTTCCATCTTTGATGCTTTTATTGATGTTTGCGAATGTAGAGGAGGTACTTGGGTATCCAAGTCTGGCAATGTCAAGTTGTAGGGGAAGCCATACTTTCACAAACTACGAGTACTTCGTCTACTCAAGGGAGGTTCTTCCAAAGGGAAGCATACTTGTAACATTTCTCTATGCAGGTACGCTAATTCACAATAGAGAAAATGTATAGTCATAGAGAAAGCAAGATGAACAATGCACATATGAGAGAAAACCCAACTTCTTAGCTCACAAAATGAGTATAGAGGGCTGGAAATGCTCCAAACGAGTAATATAATGGATACCATACCATTCTAGAAACTAGATAAAACCAATACTAGAAATACTAATCACACAAGGAGCACTGCAAGGATGAAAACCCTCGTCCAAGAGAAATACAATAGACTCACACCAAAAGACTACATC
>CM035426.1:54154052-54176552 GCA_020310875.1 Ceratopteris richardii | reverse complement strand
ACGATTCTGTGCTCAAAATCGCGATTTTCAAAAAACATGATTCTGTGGTTGTGCTCAAAATTGTGATTCTCACAAATCACGATTTTCAGCCAAAAAAACACAATTCTGAGAAAATAGGATTCTCTAAAACACTATTCTCTAAAACACGATTCTCTACTCAAAATCGCGATTCTCACAAATCACGATTTTCAGCAAAAACACGATTTTGTGAAATACGATTTTGTGAAAACACGATTCTGTGAACCACGATTCTGTGAAAACACGATTCTCTGCTCAAAATTGCGATTCTTAAAAACACGATTATGTGAAAACACGATTCTGTGAAAACACGATTCTCTGAAAACACGATTCTCTGCTCAAAATCGCGATCCTCAAAAACACGATCCTCTGCTCAAAATCGCGATCCTCAAAAACACGATCCTCTGCTCAAAATCGCGATTCTCACAAATCACGATTTTCAGCCAAAAACACGATTTTGTGAAAACAGGATTCTCAAGGTACACAATCGCGATTCTCTGATTTCACACAATCGTGATTCTCTAAGTTCACAAAATCGCGATTCTCTTGAAGTTCACAAAATCGCGATTCTCTTGATTTTACAAAATCGCGATTTTTTCCGAAAGGTCCTGTTTGCCTGTTTTGACCCCCAAGAGCCTGATTTGACATAACTTTTTCATCTAAAGTCCATTTTTTGAGCTCTATAGCTCGTTGGAAAGCTGGTTTCGAATCCTACACGGCCTCAACTGTTTTTTATAAGAATAATGCGTTGATTTTCAGATAGGATAATTTGAAGTTGACCTTCAAGTGGGACCTAGAACCCAAGGGGACTCCAAAGGAATTTTGAACCATACCAAGGGGAAATTTTGGACTCTTAGCTCAAGCTTATGAACTTGAGATCTGGTAGACACCTAGGCAAGGATAGACAAAGCATTAGATCTTCTCAGTCCAGTGTCAACCATACAGCTAAGTCTTGGGCACAACAACTAAGTGGTCATCCTTACGGACTAAGTTCAGACACAAGTGACTCAGAAATGTCTTTTAGCATGGGGAAACCTGCATGTGGCTCAGGGACTGCCCATCTACAAACACCAAAAGGTCCCTATAAGACACAGTTGGAATATATTCGGACCAACCGATTAGGTGCTCGCATCTATGAGGATGGCCTGAGGCGATCAGTGGTCCAACTCAAAAATCCATATCAATCCTTTGGACTTGAACACCCAGTGGTCAAGTTCGAAGAGGGTTCATACATTGATAAGGAAGGAACCATGTATGTGGTTACCAACCAACCAGATAGGACCGATGAGTTTGGAAATATCATTCATGAGAATGAGATAGGAGACCTAGAACAAGGAAATGTAGGACAAGGACCCCAGACTCCTAGAGGCAAGTCAGTTTTGACCAAAGTGATCACTCCAGATTGGATCCCTCAAGACAACAAAAGCATAGAACTATTTTTGAATAGAGAAACACAAGAAGCCTTTTGGAGATTCAAGCCAGATCAACCTAGCCAATTGGGCATAGTCATCATCTACGAGTTCAAGGATCCAGAGATACCAGGCAAAGTTGTCTACCTGGATAACACGTCAGAGAAAATTTTCTTGGTAACAGAACATGATAGACATGCATATACTTGGAAGAATGAATTGATTTTCCCTCCACCAAGATCCAATGTTTCCCATGGCCTCCAAGGAGTAGGATCATCCCAAGCTCATGAATCCTAGAGAGAAAGAACTAGAGAGAGACTTGAGGTAAGTTTTGCACACACGGTGGGCAGAAATAGAGCAGGATTTGAAAATGAAAGACCTGAAAGAGAGAGACATCAAGCACATAGGCAACAAAGAGATGAACATGATTTTCCATTTCCTAGACCCCGAGAGCACACAAGAACCCTTAGACCCACTCAAGTGATCAAGGCAATGAAGAATTATTTTGACGGGTCAGGAGATCCTTATGATCATGTGGCTGAGTTCAAACAAGTGTTAAGAGCTGAACAGGTTGAGGATTTATTCACCCAATACGAGGCATTTGGTTTGACTCTTAAGGGCACTGCCTTGGCTTGGTTTCAACCGTTGAGTAGTCGCAACTATCGCGATATAGGTCAGCTGCTAGACGAATTCATTGTAGAATTTTCCAAGAGTGGTATCAGGCATAACACATCATCCTTGATCCACAGTTTCAAGCAGACACCCCAAGAAACAGTGCGACTAGCAGGTAGAAGGTTCAGACAGTACCTAGAAAGATGCCCTACTCCAAAGTTACCCACACCAGCCAAACAAGTGGCTTTGTTCTTAGATGGCTTACTGAGCACAAAGCTAAGATCATATGTGTACTTGAAAGAGCCTAGATCCATAGAAGAGTGTGTGCGGATGTGCATTGACATAGAAGATAACTTGGGTGAGGAGTTAGGATTGTCCAAACTCTATAAGGATTCTGATAGTTCTACTAGTCATACTTCAAAAATCTCCACGGAAATAGATGAGATAGCTGAGCAAGTTGCCAAGAAGCTAGGAGTTCAAAATAGACAAATACCAAGAGTCACCTCATTGAATCGATGTTATACCTGCGGAGGGGACCACATGGCTAACGTATGCCCAATGCAAAACCAAAACATTAGAGAAAGGAATGCTCCATATTGCACTATTGAGAGAAAATACACGAACCACACGGCTCAAGATTGTCCCTACAATAGGCAGGCTGTTAGACAAACTTATCAGCAACCTTTCCAACAAGGTAGATATGAGAACCAATACCAACACCCATATTATCGACCACAACAGCAATATCAGGCACAATATAGGCCACAACCAGTCTTGGGAAACCAACCACCAACTCCTGCCAACGTGATTCCAGTCAAGTATGCCGTGGGAGAGGAAAATCCAAATAGAGCATTGGTCCCACTAACCCCATTGATACCAGATAATGACTCTCATGCTCATAGTTCAGACTACTCCCATGAAGGTAGTCCACATGCTTATTACACAGAGTCACCTGAACATAGTGAGATTTACCCGTATCAATATGAGTCACAACCTATGGAACAAAATTGGGAGCCTGCATATTCCAATGTCATGTATGCAAATGCTAACCCTAGGCCCCAACTGAGACAAGTAAGACCACAAGCTTCTAGAGGACCATGTTTCAGATGTCAGGGCGACCATTTCCTTCGTGATTGTCCCCACCCACCATCTCGGAGTCAAGGACAAGCTATCACAATACATGCTTTTTGTCCTAATTGTGGCAAAGACCATCTCCCCAGAGATTGTCCAAGAAACCCCTCTAGTGCACCCAAGATTACACCCATTAATGTGGTAGGCTTAGTGGCGGATTCAAGTTCAAGTAGCAGTAATGTGGCACCTGTACAGGCAGTTACTAGGGCACAAACATTAAAACAAGATAAACCAGCAGAACAATCAGAGTCGAGTGAATCAGGAGAGCCTAGTAAGAGGAAAACAAGAACATGGAAGGATACCAGAGAAAAGGCGAATCGTAAGTGGAATAAAAAGTTATCGGAACTAGAAGAAAGCTTGAAAGACGCAAAAACAAAAATAGAAGACATTGCATCTCAAAACCCCTCGCATGCTGAAACTCCATCCACTCCATCTCATTCCACCCCACCACCCATTGTAAATAGGCCACAACCAGGGTCTATTCTTGCAGATCCAGCCCCTGAAGGCTTGGACATGATGTTCAAGGCCTACCAGGCTCGACTTCAAGAAGGGCCTACAGCTGCAAACCTAGACAAGAGTTACCCTAGAGCGGACTTAGAGATTGAACGGATGAAAATGTGCATGAAAATGGTAGAACAAGCTCAAGCTATATTGGAGACTAGTCAAAAGTTCAATCAGACAAACTTTGTCAAACCGGATTTGCATTTCCAGGGCTTACTAGAAAGATTAGAGCAATTGGTAAACAAACCACAAGTTTCTTTACCTCCCCAGGCTCAACCAGTTATTGAGAGAGGAAGCTCACCACCAATGGGAGCTTATGTTCCTAATTCCACGGATGCTGGAATGCCTCCTTCAATTCAACAGTACTCTCAAGAGTTCTTGCGGGAAATACAAGAAGAGAAATGGGCCAAGGAGAAGAGTAATTCCCCTCCTATTCGTGAGATTGATGATCTTCATGATCAATTTCCCCAAGACATTCCATCTATTTATGGAGACGAAGCAGAACAAAAAGAAGACAAAGGATTAGATTTTGAATCTAATACCTTAGAAGAACTGCCTCAATTTCCAGGCCCATGGGAATCTGAATCTCTCCAGATTAGAGCTCCCAGAATACTAGTAATAAATGAAAACTCAGTGGTTCCAAGGAACACTGATGTCGTGAAGAACACTAAGGTTCAGTGTCATCTCACTGTAGAAGAGTTGCTCAAAGCAAAACCTGAGCTTTGGAATCATGTGAAGGATCAAGTTCCAGAACTTGATTCCAAAATGCCAAAAGCAGGCTCCAAACAAAAAGTACCAGAGATACCTCTAGACAAAATAGGGGACATGTGTGAGGGTGAAGAAGGTAATACTTATCTTCCAATCACCTACCAAGGTTACACAACCAAAGCAATCATAGATTCAGGTGCTGGTGTTGCTATTGCGACCACCTCCTTGTGGAAGCAATGGGGCAAGCCCACATTAAGACCAACTAGAATGAAACTTCAAATGGCTGATGGTCATTTTGAAAGACCTCTAGGATTGCTAGAAGGGATAACTCTAACCACTTGTGGTGTAGAGTTTGAGCACACATTTGCTATATGTGACTTTGAGAAAAATAATGTCTATGAGATGATCCTAGGAAGACCCTTCCTACGACAATTGCAAATAGTACAGGATTGGGGAACCAACTCCTTGTACTTGCAGCACTTAGGGGTCACCACCAAGGTCAATTTGAAGGATTACTCCTTCAAAGATGTACCACCCCTACAGTGGAATCCTATCCACAAAGCAAAAGAAGATTCAATCTCTGTGCATTCTGAAAGTTCACCTGATCCATCATGGCTGCATGAAGATACTCATTTGTGGATGTGCAAGGTCGCAGAGGAAGAGGAAAAACGCTTGAAGGCGCGAGAAGAAGGAACTTCACCAAGAGATAGACCAATTAAAGACCCAGCTTATACACCGATGATCTTTCCAGATGAGGAATTTGAGCCTCATGGTTGGCCATAAATCTTAGCTACCATGGACATTGCTGTTAATGAAGAACAATGGACACCTCATTGTGATGAGGAGGGTTATGATATTTCAGTGTTTATGTGTCAGCCCTTGCTAGAAGAATGTGACCCTAGTGATGTCATAGAAGAAGAAGAGAATGACAATGATCTAGAGTCCATTGTGATGGACAGTTGCTTTAACTCATAGCAGCACTATCTAGAAGATATAGGATTGTTCACCCAAAAAGAAGAAGAACCTCTCACAAGTATTAAAACGGTAAATTCAAAGGATGGAAGTGAGAGCAGTCAAAAGAAAAAGAAAAGAAAAGTAGTGAAACCAGAAGAGGAGGAATCATTGTTTGAAGTACCAGAAAACTTCAAGAAATATGAAGTTGACGACCGCAAAATTTTGGTATGCATGCTTAAGAGAGAGGCCATCATAGGAGAATCATATGATAATAAAGAAAAGACCAAGAAAATTGTAGTGACCATTGAAGAGAACGAAGAGAGATGCACATACATAGGAGATGACCCAAGTGCAAGAGAAGAAATGGAGCTCGTAGCTCTATTAAGGGAATATAGGGATGTGTTTGCATGGCACTATAGAGACTTGAAAGGGGTAGATCCAAGAATTTGTTCTCATACTATCCCCATGACTACTGATGCCAAGCCCACCAAACAGAAGCCCTACACATATAATGATACATATGCAGCCAAAATAAAAGAAGAAATTGATAGGCTGATTGAAGCTGGATTCATCTATGAGATTGAGCATACTGAATGGGTGTCCCCCATTGTAGTGGTACCCAAGAAGAACGGGAAGTTGCGAGTGTGTATTAACCTTAAAAAAGTTAATGCCGCTACGATCAGAGATAGTTATCCACTTCCAATCACAGAACACCTATTGGAGCGTGTTGCAGGCAAGGAAGTTTATAGCTTCCTTGATGGATTTTCAGGTTACAATCAAGTAGCCATTGCCCCAGAAGATCAACACAAAACAGCTTTTGCCACAGAGTGGGGAATCTTTGCATTTCGTGTTATGCCATTCGGGCTCACAAATGCACCTGCAACATTCCAACGGCTCATGTGTCATGCCTTCAAAGAGTTCTTGCAAAAGAGCTTAGAAGTATATGTGGATGATTTATGTGCTCATTCCCAAGAAAGAAGATTTCACATCCCTGAACTCAGACAAATCTTTAACAAGTGTAGAGAATATCGAGTGTGTCTGAACCCAAAAAAGTATGTGTTCATGGTGCGTCAAGGTAAAATCTTAGGTCATATTGTTTCTAAGAATGGAATCTCAACAGATGAAGATAAGGTACGAGCCATAGCAGAGCTGCCACGGCCAAGGAATGTTAAAGAGGTACAAGCCTTTATGGGCCATTGTGGATATTACCGTAGGTTTATCCACATGTACGTGATCATAGCTAGACCCCTTTATGCCTTGTTGTCTAATTTTGAGTGGAACGATGAATGCGAGAATTCTTTCAATGAACTGAAGAAACGTTTGTGAACAGCACCAATACTGACCACTCCTGATTGGAATAAACCATTCCATGTCCATGTGGATGCATCCAATCATGCCATAGGATGTGTGCTAGCACAACCCACCGGTGAAGGAAATTTAGATTTACCCATAGCATATGCTAGCAGATAGCTAACCGGAGCAGAACGAAACTTTACCACAAGTGAGCGAGAGGGCTTAGGCATGGTATATGCTGTGAAGAAGTTTAGACACTATTTATTGGCCAACAAGTTCAAGTTTTTCACTGATCATCAAGCTTTGTTATATTTGGTCAATAAATCTTGCAATATTGGACGCTTAGTAAGATGGTTCCTCTTACTAATGGAATATGACTTTGAAGTTGTTGTCAGGAAAGGTAGAACCCACCTTCGGGCAGATCACCTTTCTTGCATCACTTCAGGAGAACATAGTAGTTGGTTGCAGCAAGCTCATGAAGGATTGCTAGGAAATCACTATTCTAAACAATGAACATTCAGAATCTGAAGTGTTTAGGAGTGTATTGGCCTAGCATGGACAAAGAAATACATGAGTGGATTAAGAATTGTCCAAGGTGCAGAGAGAGACCCCCAGTGGAGCATGCGACCCTTTATCAAGTGTCATTAATTCCAGATTGGAGTGCTCCATTGGTAGAGTTTATGAGGTCGAGAAGATTTTCCCAAAGAGGCTAGTCTAGCAAGAAGACGAAGCATGGAGCAAGAGGCTCAAGGCTATGCCTTAGTAGGAGAGAACCTATACCGAAGAGGCAAAGATGGTTACTTAAGACTGTGCGTTCATGAATCAGACTATTTAAAGGTCTTAGAGACTGCACACAGCGGTGTTGCAGGTGGACACTTTGGTCCTGATCGAGTAATCAAGACCATTCTATTCTCAGGACTTTGGTGGCCAACTCTTCATATGGATGCACATACCTATGTGAAGAAATGTGACACATGCCAACGTGCGCAATATCCTATCAGAAAAGAGGAGATGCCTTTGAGGCCCATGATGGGAGGACGTGCATTCTCAAAGTGGGGTATAGACTTTGTAGGTCCTATTAACCCCCCAGCTCGAAACTCCCATGCAGAGTACATCATTGTAGCCACAGATTACCTTACAAAATGGGTAGAAGTCAAAGCCACAACAAAGAATGATGCTCAGACGACGGCTAAGTTCTTATTCGAGAATGTGTTCACTAGATATGGACTACCAATAGAGTCAGTAAGCGATAGAGGGACCCACTTCTTAAATGAAGTCATTGAAAATCTTCTCCAAGAATTCTTGGTGATACATAAGAAGTATGCCCCCTATCATCCCCAAGCTAACAGACAGGCCGAGAGCACAAATAAGATCCTATGTAATGTCTTGACTAAATTGGTAAATAATAAACGCTCTGATTGGGACAAACAGCTTCATCATGTTGTTTGGGCTTATCGAGTTGCCTACAAAACAGTACTCAATGCCACCCCATTTCAGATGGTCTTCGGACAGAATGCTGTGCTACCTTTAGATTTCCTAATCCCAGCATTAAAACTAGCACAAGAGCATGAGTGGAATGGACATAAATTTTCCTCTAGGGTCTTTGATCTAGAATGCTTAGGTGAGACAAGGCTACGCGCGGCGGCAGGTATCTATGCTGCAAAGAAAAGGCAAAAGGCATACTTTGATGCACACATCAAGGATAAGGGACTGAAAGAGGGAGATCTAGTGTTGGTTTACACACTAAAGCACCATGCTCGTAGGTTGGAAAAAAGAGGATACGGACCCATGATCATTAATAGAATTTCCACTAGTGGTGCAGTTCAGTTGGCCACTCTAGAAGGAGATATCTTGCCAAACTATATTAGTGGATGTAGAGTCAAGTTATACCACGAACCTCTTACAGAGGATATGCTTACGAGACTCAACACGGCTAAGAAGCGAAAAGAAGAAGAGTTAAGAGTGAGAGAAGAAGCACAGGCAGAGGTTAGAGAGCGTATTAGGTGAAATAAGTTAAGGTGACTAGGCCTAGATGTCAACTCAAAAGCCCCAAAATATCACATGGATATGTGCCAAAAATCAGGCATAGCGACTTCTCAAGTCATTGACCGAAGACCCTTTGTGACCATAGAGGTCGAACAAGGGAAGGGTGCAAGGACGGTGAAAGCATTGATTGACTCAAGTGCAGCAAGTAGTGCAGTTAGACTTTCCTACTGCCAAGACTTGCAGTTGAACATCAATCCCATAGAAGCTTATCTCATAGGATTGGGAGGTGTGGAAACCCCTTGTTTGGGCGAGGTAGAACTTCCCATCTACCTTCAAGATGTTCCAATGAAAGTCAAAGCGCTAGTGTGTCAAGATGAGAACCTTACAGAACCACTTGTCTTAGGACAAGATTGGATTTATGACAATGCAGTCAACTTGAACCTAAGAAGTCAACTTTTTCAAGTTTGGGTCCAGGGACAATGCTTTACATTAGAACTAGAAAATGGCATACTCATAAATCCAGATGTCACATCTTGTAGTTCTCCTAGGACTAATCTTAGCAAAAGAGATGTTGTATGCATCAAAAGATCTATGTCGCAAGAGAACTCAATCATGGAAGAACAGGCTCAAAGACAAGCGGACTCCTCCTTTGGTGCAAGGACTAATGCCGCCACTACAACTCAACCAACAAGGCAAGCACAACAGAACAGGACCACTGCTATATCAAATAGACAATGGGATTTCCAAAGGAAAGTAGTGCTGGGCATGAAGCAGATCTGGATACGAAAAGGAGAGCAGCCATCACCCTTGGCCCCACAAACCCCATCCAGGCAAGTCAACCAGGCCAGAAGACGAAGGAAGAAGATCGGACAAGCTCAACCACAAGATCTCCGACAAATTTGGATACCTAAGAAATTAGTTGCAACTCAACAAGGGCGATTACACATGTGGGTACCCAGGAAGCTCTTACGTCCGCAACAACCTATGCTCTCCCATACGCGAAAAGTCTCAACAAAGAAGCCGAGGGGAGGCAAAGGTCAGAACCAAACACCAAGAACAACAGTAGACCAAGTAACCTCTTCAACGCGAGTCAAGCGACCAGCCACAGAGGTATGGGTATGGAAGACAAAAGCACCGGTAGGCCTCACAGAACCAAAGAGCCAACCACGAAGGATCAAACCCTCAAGAAACCATCCAAACATGAAGCAACCAAAGGAGATTGCTACACAGTCGAAGACCGTTCTCAAATGGATCTCTATAAGGAGGAATGATCAGCTGCCATCTCAAGATACAATGGATACCTCCAACAAAGATGGCTTCAACATCTGCAAATGACATTAAGCCTCGACGAGCGACAACCATGTGCTCCCGGCACAACCCTGTCTTTTGCACCATTCAGGCCATGCATTTCCAAAGTATGCATTAACATAGGGCCACATTACATGGCCGTGCATAGACACAACTAAGAGTCCCATGCACAAGAGCACATTGACATATGTCAATTATTTTTTCTGATACTAACATCTCTCTTCTTGTGTGTGACATTGTTTCAAAAAAAAAAAAGAGTCAAAACTTGTTCCCAGGTTTCGCTGATGGAACATGAATGAGACATGCTTAGTTGAAGATGGAACTATTGATTACTCGACATTTATCAGTTTGGATAGAAGTGTGTCTCGGCTAGCAGGTATGAAGAACTTGAAGGTCTGCAACTTGAGTGATGCTTAACTACTGCATGTACTATAATCTACAGGGAGATATCTGCAAGAGGTAGTTTGGTATCCTCAGAGTTCTTGTCCGTATACCAGGTGAGAAGACTTCTGCTTATGGTGAGCTAAAGAAAATGTGTGAAACTAAGCTTGGTGTAGTTACCCAATATTGTTTGCCAAGGAATATAAAGAAATTCAATTCTCAGTATTTGGCAAATGTTGCTTGAAAAAAGGAGACAGGACCAAGCGCTCAAAAAAATTCATCGGTGGACCATCAACACGGACATTCATCGACAAGGTTCCATCACAAATACCGGGTGTACAACACAACACAAAGAGATGAACATCGGTCGAACCTTCACAATGGTAAGTATCTTTACTTTGGCAACACCATCACCATGATAGATTAGGAAACCTCTTCGTCGGCATACCCTTGAGCACTTAGCTCAAGACCCCCAATTTTTGCACCATACTTCTTCCGATGCATTTTCCAAGTAAGCATGCATAGGGCTACATTACAAGGCCGTGCACAAGGCACATATTTTCCTCAACCCATGCACAAACACACTTACTCATCATCCATTAGGGGTTATGAGTACTTGGCATGACTACTATGAACATCATCCTTGGACGATCTGAGGTCATCAATGGAGACTCACAACGACACAGTCATGTTGGAATCCAAGGCTGAAGCACATACCAAGGGACTACAACTTGCAAAGGCTCGCAGTGACAAATGAAGAACCGGAGAACCAACCTTGCCACTCTGGCTCATCCGAATGGACACTCCCTCTCAAAGCAACCTAGAATAACCATTACAACAAGGGTATGTCAGGGACGACAAACTCGAGAGGGGGGGAGTGTTGGAACTCAAGGTCAAGCATAAAACATGGAAGCACATCAAAGAAGTGGACATAGAAGAAGAGAGATCAAGTGGGGAGCTCCAAGAAGTGTATGTCAAATTTCCAGAAGAATCCCCTACAAAAATAGTGATTTTCATCACTAAAAACCATTATAAATACCATTATCTATTTGTATAACTCCATTTTGTTCAAGCCGAGGAGTCCTCGAGCTTGAGGAGTATTAGAATTACCATTGTACCAATTTTCATAATTTTTAGACTTCGTTTGAGCCCTCAAATAAGCCTTGGAACCTAAATTTTTAACTAGGCCGGACACTAGGTCTGGACAGGGCCAAAACTACTCAAAAAACTATAAAAAGAGCTAGAGAGCTCATTTTTGGGGTTAGCTTGTTAGAGAATAGAGCTTTTGTAAGAGAACTCATTTGCAATCGAAGCTTTCCATTGTTCCTCTCTTTGATCTTACCTTGTGCGCGTGTGTGTATGTGTGTGCATGTTTGTGTGCTTTCACTCACGCACTTGTGCCTTCACTTGCTCGTGGTCTTCATACCGGTCCTCACGTCTCCGCGGATTGACAAGTAAAGGAGGTGGTGCTTACGTTTGAGCTACACTTTGTGTGTAGACATTTCCTTGCCTTGTTATACAATCGAATGTTGCATGTGCTTAGTTTTAGTGCCTCAGTCTTGAACAGTAGGGATGAGTATCAAATATTTTGCTCTATAGACCCCCACATCAAGTCTTTGCACCTTCCCTATGCAACTACTATTTCTATTTGCTTATTTATTCAAACAAAAATGAACTACAAGAAATGAAATGTACTAAACTATGGTATGTACAGTGAGTGAATTGGTTTTCTTACACAAAATTAGATTTAATTAGACTCTTCGTTGGAAGTGTTATGTAGGGTTTTCCTATCCTCATCAAAATCTTCAAGTTTTGCGCCTAAGTTTTGGCCAGAAGTCCTTTTTACTTCCCTCCTCATTTCATCAGACCACTTTAAAGCCATACTATCCATCGTCTTGATTCTCCTCCGAGCTAAAGTTTCCATCTTCTTGGATGCTTCTAGCTCTATGTCTGCATTCTTCTTTAAAGTAGTAGGTGTATCTTGTTTGTGAGCCTTTGTTCTTCTTAGTTTTTTCTTCTTCCAAACCTCATTGTAACCATAATTTGCTCTTACCTTAGGAATGTGTCTTCCTAGGACAATAATCCCATCACTCTCTGGTTTGCTCCATTGATAATTTCTTTTCTCTTCAAATTGCACGTCCTGCAAGACTGTAAGAAACCCCCCCTCAGGCATCATCAAGTGCTCCTCTTAATCAAGAACAAGCTTAAACCCAAGTGGGCCCCACATGAGCGTGATGAGAGGGTGATTAACCTTCTTTGTAATGCTGTCTAATTGTTGTTAAGGCTACCCCTGCTTTGTGGGATTCGGGGGGTCCCGTGGGCACTAATCCCCTTCTCTTGTACTTTTCTTTAGTTAATTCAAGTCCCGGAGAGTAGGCTAAAGCCGAACTTCCTTTATTTAAAAAAAAATAAATAAATTCGTACAAGGTCATGCACTCGTTGTTTGTTAGTTTTCATGGATTGACAAGGACTGGAATGTGGAAGCGGAGAGCAAGTGATATCTGAAGAGGGAGAGGCTTCATATAAGACTTTAGGATGCTCAGTTGTTGCATCTACGCATGATAAATCAAAGAGAAGATGTTGATGTATATGAGGTTCAGTGTCGTGTTGTAGATCACTACCATCAGTAAAGTACATCGAGATATTATGGTTTTCGGAATGATGTCTAATGTATTGAATACACTGGAATGAAAATAGTGGAAAACAAAAGCGCAGCACTGAAGTTTATCCTATAAAATTGGGAAACCATCATTTTTTCCCTAATGAACATGAAGAAGTTGCATTGAGGAATCCACTTATGGCTTTGAAAGTCTCACAACCAGTTCCGGAGTGAGTTTGAATCTATGGTCGTACTTGCATCGGTAGCTAAAGCATTAAAGATGCTCAAGGAGAGAGCGTGTTTCGTCTGCTTTGCAATATTCATCTGTATAAAGAACTTCAGCAATTTAGAGTCCACAGCTTAAAGCGTTCGTAAAGGTTTTTGATCATGTGGATTTTGTCTCTCTTCTTGATGCAGAAAAGCAGAAAGGTTTCGTTCTTGGTCGTAGTTTATAACATGAGGTGGGCATCAACATACACATATGCAGCGGGATATTCAAACCCTCAAGTAGACTATGTTGATAGGTCTGCTATCCAAGAATTCCACATGTATCAAGGGACATAGTAATTGATGAGCTTGTAAGATGGAGCAGAAAATTTCAAGAATATGAACAAAGATGGATTAGATTTTTGAGATAAGTATCGACCAATTCTTTTTTATTTACAAATGTGTTTAGCAACTTATGAAATCAAGATCTATGTTTTTCTTCACATATCCATCTCAATGACAATGTGAATGGGGATATTGTTTTCTTTATTCATTAGATCTCCTTGCATTCTATGTTCGGTAAAAACCATCATGAAGTTTTCAGGTCTGTTTTGGTATTATCACATTCGTCTAACGCTCCTTTTTACATGTGAAAAGAAATTAGAAAGCCAATCAACTCATATAAATTTCTTTTGAATTCTGAAACTTCTATGCATGGTTTGATTTGCCCGTAACCTTTCCATGGATAATTTAATTGCTGCTACAGAAAGTGCATATCAATTTCATAATTTTTATGCAAGACAAAAGTGTAAACTTTAGGTTTCTGAGAGAAACATAGCATTGCTAATTGCACTGAAGGGAAGTGCACTTGTATTCCCTGCACTGGTGTTGCAGAGAATAAATTTCAGTTTTCGAGATTACATGATTACCATACAAATAGTACGTGTCATTAGCATTTCAAATTGTTTCATCTTGGACATTTTCTTCTCAACAGATTATATTGGGTAAATGGGTCGCTCTTATATGGGATTGATCGAGTGTTCATTTTAGAATGGATGAGGAAGCTTTGATATTGTTTATCTTCTTTCCATGTGTATTCCAACTAGAGTTACTAAATGAGTTCTGAACATTAATGTGCATACACGTGTAGAGAACAAACAAAAACGAAATGTGTATGCATCTATGTGTGCATTTCTTTGACCAATAATTTTTTTATTATATGCATCTTATCCCACAAATCCTTGAGTCTATATTTGGATGAATTTTTGTATGTGCCAGGTACCAAAAATGATTAAAAGTTTGAATGAATGCACATGTAGATCCCATCATGGAGTACCTAACGAACACATATGTGGAAGCAAATGTTTCTCTCCTATGCTTCGTAGATTTGTGGTGAGCTTGAATTTATGTAATAAGACGTTTTGATATAAAGAGGCTACGCAACCAAATAGTGATGACATGTGGAGGTATTCCATGAAATAAAATTCGGGCTCTTTTTTTTATATATATAAAGTAGAATACCTTTGCCTTGTAAAACAAGTTTATAGGTTGAAATTCATTTTTAGATAATGGTTCTTGAAATTATAAAGCATGGCAGGTTGCAATGGCATTCACATTCTTTTCTACGAACTCTTTGACATTACCTAGTGAACCCAACGTGAAAGGGGGAGTGAATAAAATATTGAGCTAGTGTATTGAAGAATCAAGTTAGCATCTAAAAATTGATCGATCTAGCACTTCGGACATGGAAGATCTCCTAGCTCAGTTTATATGCTTTCAGGAAGAGGATCTCCGTCAAAAAGCCATCCAGTAGCTTCATGACCGTTTAATCAAGCGATGCACGTTTTTCAATGGCAAAAATATATCCAAATTCTACAAAGAATAGGAACTTGAGGCCAAGTATCTAGACGTTAGATTGACTCTGATGACGGATATGGAATTTGTTGGAGCAGGACAATCAACAATTGGTGATTACATGAAGCCTAGAAATAAAGATATGAAGAAAAGATTGAAGTCCAACTTCATGAAGTGAAGTGAAGGTTCAGGAAGAAAAGTTCTTTAAAAACATTTGTACATTAGTTTTGTAAATGCTTCAAAATACTTGAAGTAATGACGAATCAATACTCATATATATATATATATATATATATATATATATATATATATATATATATATATATATATATATATATATATATATATATATATATATATATTTATATATATATATATATATATATACATATATATATATATACATGTATATGGTTGTATTAGAAGAGAGAGTTGAAGTATAGATGAGAAAGACATGAATAGATGATGAGTATTGAGTTTATCATCCATCAGATGTATGAAGAGTTGAATAGAAAAGATGTTCAGGGAATTGAGCGTCGATCTTTTCTCTAGTTCTCCTTCTGTGTTTGATTTGATCCGAAATCCTATTGTACACATCTAATTCCATAGTTAATCTATCTCTGGTTAAAGTTTAAGAGTCTAATTGCAAACAAGCTGAGAGAATTTTGTGTAGGATCATCTATATGTGAGAAAGTATTGAGTGTCTTCTAAAACAGGTGCAATTGTGATGGTCAAAGAAATGGTCACTTCTCAGTGCAGAGTGTAAATTTTCACACAAACAAAATCTAAGTTGGAAGGTAAGACATCTATGGCTAAAAACATTCACTTAAACGGGTTCTACTTTGGGAGAACTATGTGTTAGAAGTTGCAGGTGTCAAAGTCGATTCTACAAGAAGGCAGTTTCAGACATAGGTAGATTGTTTGGATCATTTCTCATAATCTACTTAAGCTTTTGATTTTTTTTAACTTGGAGGAGGTGCACAAAAACTCTAGGCGACACATTCTACAAAGTTGCATCAAAACCTTTACACAAATAATTAACCAATGAGTGAGTAATGTGCAGCAGACTTTTCTGTGAAATGACTTTCTTCACAGTTAGCTAAAATCTTAACAGTTTGGTACTTGTCTTCCAAAATTGGTTGGAGTTTAAAGTTATTCTTGATATAGAGGTGGTCTAACATCAAGGATAGCTTGTTCTTTTGGAGATTAACAATCCCCATTAGTGGTATCAGAGCAGGATTTATCAGATTGAGGAAAGGAAGACCCCGACTACTGCAGATATACAAATTTCACATCTTGAAGACTCAAAAGGATAAAGTTTCGAAGAAAGACTGAAGGGAGACACATAAAGGCTATCAAAAGGATTAGAAGGAGCAAAATTTGAAGCTAAGGTACATTCATTCCTTATCAGGATTAAAGAATTGATAGTAGAGGTGAAGAAAGGATGGGAGATAGTCTCCAAATTGAGAAGTTGGATAGAGATAACTATCCAGCTTGGTCTATGAGAATGGAAGCTCACCTTATGAGCAAAGATCTGATGGGATACATCACAGGAGAGGAAGAAAAGCCAGAGTTCAAAGATCCTATTGTTCCAACTAGGGAGGAGCTTGCAGATATAAAGATTAGGATGAAGAAGGATGCTCAAGCAAGGAGCATAATCTACATGGCAGTGAATGATTATTTGCTTCCTCATATCAGAGGACTTGAAAGTGCAAGTGACATATGGAATGCTTTGGAAGAGCATTTTCAGAATACAACCAAATCAAGGAAAGCTTCATTATGGGCAGAGTTTACTACATTTAAGAAGAAGGCTTCACAATCAATATCCGATTATGTGACAGAGATGAAAGACATTGCTGATTCTTTAGGTGCAGTTGATGAAGATATTGAAGAAGATAAGCTGGTAAGAAAAATTCTCACAGGGCTAAGAGGAGATGAGAAGTGGAAGCCTTTTATTTTTTCTACAGAACTTTCATTAGATCATTTCACTCCTGATTTGAATCAATTGTTAGGACATATGCTAACTTTTGAGAATGATATCAAAGGAGATATTGATGAGAGTGCAAGTCATGCAATGTATTCTAAAGACAAGAAGAAAGCTAGCAAAGGAAAGCAACAATCAGTTGAAGATGAAGGTACTCCAAGTCAAGTAAACTTCCTAAGAGGAAGAGGAAGTGGCAGAAGTAGAGGAAGAGGCAGAAATAACAAAGATAATGTCAGAGCTTGTTGGATATGTGGTAAGAACAATCATCTATCTCATGATTGTTGGCATAATAATCAAAGCAATGGTAATTTTAATCAGAATTTTAATCAAAGAGGAAGAGGTGGCAAATATCAGAGAGGAAACTTCAGAGGTAGAGGTGGTAGGAATTCTTTTGGAAGAAGTGGAGGAAGAAACTTCCAAAATCAATCCTATAATAACACCTACTACAATTATGCATCAGATCAGAAAGAAGATTCAACTCTTATTATGAATGCAACATGTGAAGCCTCACATGAAGACATGAGAGTATTTTATATTGACTCAGGATGTAGCAATCATCTGAGTGGAAACATTGCCTTGATGACTGATCTAGATCATAGGCAATCAATCACACAGTTCAAACAGGTGATAATACAAAGCACAAAGTAAAGTCAATTGGTTCAGTTAAAGCCAAAGATGGAAGTACTCTCTTGAGTAAGGTTATGTATGTTCCTACAATTCCAAAGAATTTGATTAGTGTAGGACAAATTGTTGAAAAAGGATATGATGTAAGGTTCACTAATGATGGAGTTTATGTTGAAGACCCTAGTCAAGGGTATAAACAAATTGTTACAGGAAAGAAGGAAGGAAGTCTCTTCACATTAGAGATACAAGGTAATATTGGACATGCTATGTTCACATATGGAGAGCAAAAGGTGTCTGAATTGGATCTTTGGCATAAAAGACTTGGACACTTTCATGAAAGAGGTATCAAAGAAATGGTTGATAATGGTTCAGTGCTTGGATTGCCTAATGTTTTAGGTCATTACATGACATACAAATGTGAAGCATGTCAGTTAGGTAAGCCTCATAAGCAATCATATAATAAGCATGGTTTTATGTATTCAAAAAGATTTGAATTGGTACATACAGATGTGTGGGGTCCTTCAAAGGACTTCAGTATAAATGGTTCAAGATATTATGTCAAATATGTTGATGATGCTACCAGTTGGATCACAATCTATGTGATCAAAGACAAGTCAGAAGCATTTAATAGATTTAAACACTATCATGCATATGCAGAAAGAATTACAAGTCAAAACGTGAAGAGGTTAAGGTCAGATGGAGGGGGAGAGTATTTCTCTAACGCATTCAGTGATTATTTGTGGAATGCAGGTATAAAGAGAGAGGTTACTTGCAGGTACTCTCCTCAACAAAATGGGCTAGCAGAGAGAAGAAATAGAACTCTTGTTGAGTTTGCAAGATCAATGATGAAGGAGAAAAACTGTCCTAATTATGTGTGGGTTGAGGCTGTAAACACAACCACATATTTGGTCAATAAGTTACCATGTAAAGCTTTGCAGGGTATGACACCATATGAAGCTTGGTGAGGTAAGAGACCTACCTTGGATCATTGTAAAATATTTGGATGCTTGGCATATGCATATGTGCCATCTCAATTGAGGCATAAATTGGAACCTAAGCAGATAAGTATGTATTCATTGGTTATGATGACAAGCAGATGGGTTGTAGGTTGTGGAGTCCATCCACAAAGCAATTCCTTGTGTCTAAGGATGTTACATTTGATGAGCAAGGTACTTGGTATGCAGGTACAGTTAATGTTCATGAAGATGTTGAAGAAGTTGTAAATCAAAAGAAAGGTAAACCAAAGGTTCAGGTATTTGATGAAGAGGAGAACAATGAAGTACAGGTTGAAGTTGAAGAAGTGCCAAGGTTTGATCCAGAATGTGATGAACCAGAAACTTCAAGAAATGGAGAACTCAGAAGGTCATCTAGGCACAAATGGCAACCTACAAGGTATAGCTATGATACTTCATTCTTGACTACTAAAGATTATGCTTACATATTAAAATCAGATGAAGATCCATCCACATATGATGAAGCCAAAGGGAAGAAGAATTGGGAAAAATCTATGCAAGAAGAATATGCTTCATTGATGGAAAATGAGACTTGGGATTTGGTTCCTAAACCAAATAGTCAGAAGATCATTGGATGTAAATGGGTCTACAAAACAAAAAGGTTTGCAGATGGAAGTGTATCTAGGCACAAAGCCAGGCTTGTTGTAAACGGATATGCACAGACATATGGTGTGGACTATGATGAAACTTATAGTCCTGTTCCAAAGATGACAACCATAAGGACTCTCATAGCAATTGCTGCTTGCAAAGGTTGGAAAGTATCCCAATTAGATGTGAAGAATGCTTTTTTGAATGGTTATATTTCAGATGAAGTCTACATGGAACAACCAGATGGTTTCAAAGATCAAGTGTATACAAATTATGTGTGTAAGCTCAAGAGAGCTTTGTATGGGTTGAAGCAGGCCCCAAGAGCATGGAGTTATAGGCTTGTAAAGTTCTTAAAGGAACTTGGATTTCAAGCATCAAAGGTAGATAGAAGCTTGCTAGTCAAAGCAAGTGAGGATGGATTTATTTATGTTTGTATTTATGTTGATGACATAATACTTACACGAACAGATGACAAAGGTATACACATGATTAAGAAGTAGATGGAGAAAGAATTCAAAATCAGTTATTTGGGAAATTTGTCATTCTTTTTGGGAATGGAGATTTCATATACTCAACATGGAGTATATGTAACTCAAGAAAGGTATCTAAAAAATTTTCTAACCAAATTTAAAATGGAAGATTGCAGGATAGCACCAACTCCAATGGAAGTGAATCATAGATTCAGTAGATATGGAGGAGAAGAATTCAAAGATATGAAGCTTTATCAGAGTTTGGTGGGTAGCCTGATTTATGCTACATTAACAAGACCTGACTTATCATATGCAGTTGGAGTTCTATCTCAATTCATGCATTGCCCTAGAAAGGATCATTGGATTGGAGGACAAAGAGTACTTACGTACATCTAGGGCACACTTAAAGAAGGTTTGTATTATGGATTTACTTCACATAGAAGAGTCAAAATATACAGTGATGCAGATTGAGTAGGTAATTCTAATGATATAAGATCAACACATGGATATTTGTGTTATGTGGGAGATAAGCTAATTTCATGGTGCTCTAAGAAGCAACATACAGTTGCTTTATCATCTATAGAAGCACAATACAAAGGCGTGGTAGAAGCTGCAAAGGAAGTAATATGGTTAAAGACTGTTATGAAGATTTTTGATGTTATTCACGGTACTCCTATCATTTGTGGAGATAATATGAGTTCTTTATATTTGGGAGCAAATCCTGTATTCCATGCTAGAACTAAACATATTGAGATTCAGTATCATTTTTTGAGAGAGAAGGTTGTTGATAAAGAAATAGAAGTTATGCATACTCCTACAAAAGATCAACTTGCAGATATGATGACAAAGAGTTTGGATGGACCAAAATTGTAGAGGTTTAAAGATATGGTAGGAATAAAGAAGATGCACATAATCACAATTGATGATTGAGGGGAAGCTGTTGGAGCAGGACAATCAACAATTGGTGATTATATGAAGCCTAGAAATAAATATATGAAGAAAAGATTGAAGTCCAACTTCATGAAGTGAAGTTAAGGTTCAGGAAGAAAAGTTCTTTAAAAACATTTGTACATTAGTTTTGTAAATGCTTCAAAATACTTGAAGTAATGACGAATCAATACTCATATGTGTATAAGGTGGTATTAGAAGAGAGCGTTGAAGTATAGATGAGAAAGACATGAATAGATGATGAGTATTGAGTTTATCATCCATCAGATGTATGAAGACTTTAATAGAAAAGATGTTGAGAGAATTGTGCATCGATCTTTTCTCTAATTCTCCTTCTGTGTTTGATTTTATCAGAAATCCTTTTGTACACATCTAATTCCATAGTTAATATGTCTTTGGTTAAAGTTTAAGAGTCTAATTGCAAACAAGCTAAGAGAATTTTGTGTAGGAACATCTATATGTGAGAAAGTATTGAGTGTCTTCTGAAACAGGCGCAATTCTGATGGTCAAAGAAATGGTGAATTAAATGAGTCTCTAGAGGTACAAGAGAGTGATTCTAATCATGGGAGTAAGAATGATTTGTTGATTGGGCATCAGGATAATGACATGTATGTGACTGATGTCGCACTCTGTCAAAGGATACATTCTGATGCAAATGGAGATTATGATGAGTTCACTCTATATGCTGAAGAAATGGGCAATGAGGTTAGAAGAAATTGATTTTGTTTATCAAAATTGACTTCGAAAAAGCCTACAATAGAATTGAGGCACACTTCATTCTCAAACCTTGAAAGACCTTGGATGTGGCCTGAAGTTTATCAAGATGATCTAGATAATTGTGACAAATGTTTTTGCGCAAATTAATATGAACAACCCACTCCCTCAATCAGTTAGATTAAAACAATCATTATGAAAAGGTTGCCACCTAGATTCTTTGCTTTTTGTTATTGCCACCAATGCCCTTGGCAGCTTCGTTAAGAATCATGCCCTTATTTGCCAAATATATGGCATTGTGTTACCTAATATCCAATATTACATGCCGATGTGAATGTTTACTAATGTCATGAATTCTTTCTTGCATAATCATTCAAACAATGTCTCCTCCTTTTTGCACTATCTAAAATCTTTTTGTGGTTTCAAGACTAAAACATAAACCACTTGAAAACCATGTTCAAGGCTATTAATGGGTACCTACTAAACTTTCTTGTGAATGACAGGTGTCAAGTGATTCTGAGTGGTCAAAGCTTTGATGTCTTGGGTACTGTGCTCGATTGTGATATTGCCATGGTTAGAGGTTGGACTAGGTTCTTAGAAAGATTGAAAAAATACTTTGTTACATGAAAGGAATGCAAAAAAACTTGGTGGATCAAGCTATGTTGGTGAAGAGGTTCCTCATAGCTTTGGCTATCTATTTTTTCTAGTGTTGGAGAGCAAAGATCATGCTAAATTGGCAAGAATTTGTAAAATGTTTCTTTGGATGGGGGATTCGAATAGGACGTTTGTGCCAAAAATCAGCTATTCTGTTTGTGTTAGTAAAGAAAATTAGGCAATCTCAGCATTCTAGACAAAGAAGGTTTAGCACATATGCTAAAAGCCAATGGTTGATACAAGCTTGGAGTAATATGGATTCATCTTGGTGCAAATTGATTGTTAGAACAAAAGGTGCTCTTACTTTTTCGCTCAACCTAGGTGGAAGGGGCATGACTTACTCACCTTCTTGTTCTCCCCTTTCCTTGTTACTCCTAAACACTCTGATTTTGTTTGTTCTTTATGCAAGAGTTGGAATAAAATGAAATCGCATCACAAGGTCAATGAAGAGTGGAAGTTGGATGCTAATATTAGGTAGAAGGATTTGATGTAGTTCGGAATCAAGGGAACAAGAGCTATGGATTATAGATTATAGCAACCTTCA
>CM035426.1:54069052-54149052 GCA_020310875.1 Ceratopteris richardii | reverse complement strand
GTTTAGTCATTTCCTATTAAAATGGATATGAAAAAGTCGCGGGTAGATCACCTCACTCCCGAGCTTCATTCTAGTGTAATTGAGTGTGTGTGAGGACTATACCATAGCCTACACCTCTCTACACCATTAGGCAATGTTATTCATGCCAATGGGATTGTACACAAGTGTTAATTTATAGATACATTTACATTATTCATCTATGTGTTCTCTGCTAGTCTACTCAAAAGTCTGTCAAATTTTCAAGGGCATATCTCGGTCAATACTCCAACGTATTCAGTGACTCAAAGCGTGTTGGATTCAGCTTGAAGCCTACTGCATGCTATCAAAATTTGAAGACATTCTATTCAACCAATTCAGAGAAATCTGCGTCGAGGTGCTCACTGGTCTATTTCTGCTACAGTCCTAAAAAGTCGGGGGTATAGCTAATCTTGCTAAATTAATTTCTCTTAGCATAGTTTATCTTTTTACATCATTCCACTTGCAAATGGTAGCTTACTAAGCTAATTAAATGCCTCTAGAAGGAATTTTATCAATTGCTACTGTGCTGGTCACACTGAGCAAAACATTCAGTAGGTGTCAAGACATAAATAGAAGGTTTTCTTGAGTTTGTGATTTCCAAAGTTATCTGTTTTTTATTCAATCATTGCACATATCATTTCCAAAGGACGTAGGCCATTTCTTGGTGTCATTGGAATGCTATGGAAGTCTACTAATCAATTCTGAAGCCAAAGAGGGCTGGTACAAAGCAGGTTTAGCAGTACCTATTCAGTCTCTTGGATCATCCATCCATCTTTCCCAACACTGGTATCAGAGCAAATAAGGTAAAATGGGAGATGGTTTTCCTTCATTTATTGATAAATTGGACAGGAACAACTATCAAGCTTGGTCTCTAAGAATGAAGACCTACCTACAAGGAAGGAGTCTCTATGGATACATCTCACGAGATGAGGAATTGCCCTCATTCAAAGCAAGAGGATTGCCAACCAAGGAAGAACAAGAAAAGCTCAACACATGGTGTGCAAAGGATGCATTGGCAAGGTCTTATTTACTCAACTCTATATCTGATTTTCTTTTGCCACATATGAGAAATTGCAAGACTTCCCAAGAGACTTGGGAAACTCTCTCATCATATTTTTCCTCCAATACAAGGGCTAGGAAAAATCAGTTGTGGATTGAATTCACAACACTAAGGAAGCAACCTAAGCAAGTTGTTTCAGAATTTGTGACCAAGATCGAAGATGTTGCAGATCAGTTAGCAAGCATAGGAGAAGAGATTGAAGAAGAACAAATTGTGAGGCAGGTAATCAATGGAATCAAGGCTGATGACAAGTGGGAAAAGCTTCACCGCTGCAATGGATCTCTACATGGACATGCACACTCCAGATCTTACAACTCTCATGGGTCAACTATTTACACATGAAGCAAAGCTCACCAAGAGTGGAGATACATCCAAAGGTAACAACTCTTCTGCCCTATACACTGATAAGAAATGTAAGGATAAAGGCAAGAGTAAGAAGGTGGAAGATGAAGGCTCTACCTCCCAAGCCAACTATGCAAGGAGAGGTAGATCTTCAAGAGGAAGGGGCAGAGGAGTTAAGCAAGGTAGGGGAAGACCCTATAATTCATCACCATGTAACATTTGTGGTTTATCAAATCATACCACAGATGAGTGTTTCAGGAATTACAAAAATCAGAGAGGAAGAGGCTACCAAAGAGGTGGATACTCACAGTCAAGATGAAGGTTCAACAATCACCAAGGCCACAACAACAATTACAACAACAACTACAACAACAATTACAATGCCAACTACCAAGGAGGATTCAAAACTAGAATGGACTACAACAACTACACAGAAGAGCAGGATGACTCTCTTCTGATCATGAACATGACTTCAAAGACAGGTACAGATGATGATCACTTATTTTACATTGATTCAAGGTGCTCAAATCATGTGGCTGGTAATGTGGCACTACTCTCTGATCTTGAGGAACCAAAAGGTAAACACCAAGTCCAAACAGGTGATGATACAAAGCATTATGTGGTTAAAGTTGGAAATGGGAAGACTTGTGATGGTAATCAGAATTTGTTGAGCAGGGTACTTTATGTACCAACAATTATAAAGAACTTAATGAGTGTTGGTCAGATTGTAGAGAAAGGTTTGCAGGTCAGATTCAATCAATATGGAGCATTTGTGGAGGACCCAAGACATGGATTCAAAAGGATAGCTAAAGGAGAAAAATCAGGTAGACTTTACACTTTTGAGCTAGAAGACACAAAGAATATTGCACTATACAGTTATAAAGATCAAACACTTTCAGAGCTTGAGATTTGGCACAAAAGGTTAGGGCACATAGGAGAAAGAATCTTGAAGCAAATGTGCAGGGACCAATGTGTGATTGGGATACCTAATGTATCCAAGCAACATATGATTTACAAGTGTGGTGCTTGTCAATTTGGTAAGTCTCACAAGTTACCCTTCTCAAGGAAAGGATATATACATGAAGACTACCTAGAGCTAGTGCACACAGATGTATGGGGACCCAGCAAAGACCCCTCAGTCTCAGGTTCAAGGTACTATGGGTCTTTCATTGATGATTATAGTAGATGGACTGTATTATACTTTATGAAGCACAAGGATGAGGTATTTAATTGTTTTAAGAAATATCTTGCATTAGTTGAAAATCAGACAGGAAGGAATTTGAAGAGGCTAAGGTCAGATGGAGGAGGTGAGTACTTCTCCAATGAATTTGAAGACTTCTTGCAAGACAGAGGCATCAAAAGAGAGATAACCACAAGGTATTCTGCTGAATAGAATGGGGTAGCTGAGAGAAGAAATAGGTTAATTGTTGAGACAGCTAGATCTATGCTTAATGAGAAGAAATTACCTAATTATCTATGGGCAGAGAGTGTTTCTACTGCCACTTACCTCATAAATAGGTTACCATCTAAGTCACTTGATGGTATGACACCCTATGAAGCATGGCATGGTAAGAGACCATCATTGGATCACTGCAAAATATTTGGATGTGTAGCATATGTGCACATTCCTTCTCAGATAAGAGGTAAGCTAGACCCAAAGGCTGAAAAATGCATGTTCATTGGGTATGATTTAAATAAAAAAGGTTACAGGTTTTATAATCCTACCAACAAGGGATTTATGGTAAGCAGAGATGTGATCTTTGATGAAAATGATTCTTGGTATGAGAATGAATACAGGAAGGTCAAACTACCCTATGATTTGGAAGAGGAATTTCCAAAACTTGCAAAGGAGGAACCTACTCAGAATGAAGACTCAAGTTCAGATGATGAAGACACTATCAACCTTGAAGAATTCAAAGCATGGAAGTCCAAGGGCAAAATGAAGATGAAGAAGCTTGAAGACATACCTAAATCTTCAACTCAATCAATTAGAAGATCTCAGAGAGAAAGCAAAAAACCTATCAGATATGGGTATGATACATCCCTTGTTACTAAACATTCAGTTTATCTTGCCAAATATTTGTCAAATGAAGAACCAGGTTCATATGAAGAAGCTATCACCAAATCAGAATGGAAAGAAGCTATGGATGAGGAGATTGAAGCACTCAAGGACAGTGACACATGGGAGTTAGTACCCAAGAAGGATTCTATGAAGATAATAGGATCCAGATGGACCTATAAGTTGAAAAGAAATTCTGATGGAACAATTAATAGGTACAAAGCCAGATTGGTAGCCAAAGGTTTTGCACAAACCCAAGGCATTAACTATGAAGAGACATTTTCTCTTGTGGCCAAGATGCCAACAATCAGAGTGTTGGTAAGTGTGGCTGCATCAAAAAATTGGAACATGTACCAATTGGATGTCAAGAATGATTTCTTGAATGGATGGATTTCAGAAGAAGTTTAAATGTCACAACCTCCTGGCTATGAAGACCCTAAGAAGGTAACTTATGTTTGCAAATTAAAGAAGGCTTTATACGGATTAAAGCAGGCACCTAGGGCATTGAATTACAGGCTAACTACATACCTCCAAGACCAAGGATTTGTTATGAGCAAGGCATATACTTCCCTATTCATTAAGAGAAGTAATTCAGAGGTAATATATCTCTGTGTTTATGTTGATGACATCATCATTACAGGTAATGATGTCAGTGGAATCAGATATATCAAAAACCAGATGATGAAGGAGTTCAAGATCAATGATCTTGGCTTATTGAAGTATTTTCTAGGGCTTGAATTAGTTTACACTAATCCAGGGATATACATTACTCAGAAAAAGTATGTACAAGATATGTTGAAGAAGTTTCACTTGCAATATGCTAAAGTAGCAAGCACTCCAATGGAGGTGAACCTAAAGCTAAGTGCCCATGAAGGTGATGAAGTCAAGGACATTACAGGTTATTAGAGTATGGTGGTAGCTTGAACTATGCTACTCTTACAAGAATTGATATTGCATATGGAGTTAGTGTGCTAAGTCAATTTATGCACAAGCCAAGGATACCTCACTTAGAGGCTGCCAAGAGAATCTTGAAGTATCTCAAGGGTACACAGAACCATGGTTTGTATTTTCCTTTCACTTTAGATATTGACATAAAAGTCTATTCAGATGCAGATTGGGCAGGATGCAAGGATGATAGGAGAAGCACTTCTGGATATATTTCTTTTGCAAGTGACAAACCAATTTCATTGTCTGCAAAGAAGCAACCAACTATTGCATTGTCTTCTACAGAAGCAGAGTATAAAGGGCTAGCTAATGCCACTCAAGAAGCAATTTGGATTAAGCTTTTGTATACAAAATTGGGATTATATACTAGGCCTCCAATTATCTTTGGAGATAATACAAGTTCTCTTCACCTTGCAGCTAATCCTATCTATCATGCCACGACAAAACACATAGAAGTTCATTATCATTATGTGAGAGAAAAGTTGCTAAGCAAGGATATTCAACTTACCTATGTGTCAACCAACATGCAATGTGCAGATTTGCTAACTAAAGCTTTGGATGGAACCAAACTTTGGAGGTTCAAATCCATGATTGGATTGCAGGATATACTTGAAGATTGATGATGAAGACTTAAGTCAAAATGTTTGGCTTGAGGGGGAGCTGTTGGTGTAAATCACAAGCCTACACATTTGGCTTGGAAGATATCATGAAGACTCTACATACATGAAGAATCATAGGAACATATGCTAGTGGTTAATTACCACTTTATCTCATTGTAAAAGTCAAATTGACTTAGAATCTTTTGTAATCACCTACCTAAGTGATTTGTGGAAAAATTAACTCAGTTGATTGAGAGAATATCTCCAAGCATTTAGGAGCTTGATCATAGGGAGCCAAAAGTTTGAATTTGAATTCAAATGTTTAGTCATTTCCTATAAAAATGGATATGAAAAAGTCGCGGGTAGATCACTTCACTCCCGAGCTTCATTCTACTGTAATTGAGTGTGTGTGAGGAGTATACCATAGCCTACACCTCTCTACACCATTAGGCAATGTTATTCATGCCAATGGGATTGTACACAAGTGTTAATTTATAGATACATTTACATCATTCATCTCTGTGTTCTCTGCTAGTCTACTCAAAAGTCTGTCAACTTGTCAAGGGCATATCTCGGTCAATACTCGTATGTGCATGTGTGTATGTTGAATGTATGTTTGTAGGTATGTATGTAAGCATATGCATGTGTATGCATGTGTGTGTATGTAAGCATGTGAGTGTATGTATGCATGTGAGTGTATGTGTGTGTGTGTATGTGTGTGTATGAATGTGCAAGTATGTGTAAGTGTGTATATGTCTATGTGTATATGGGTATATGTATATGTATATGTGTTTCTATGTGTATGTATGTATATGTAGTATATATATGTGTATGTGCATGTGTGTGTCTATGTGTTTGTATCTATGAGTAAGTATCTTGTATATGTATGTGTGTATGTGTATGTATGCATGTAAGTGTATGTATGCATGGGAGTGTATATGTGTGTCTATCTGTGTGTATTTATGTGTAAGAATCTATATGTGTATGTGTATGTATGCATATGTGTGTGTATGTATGTGTTAGTATCTATATGTGTATGTAAATATGTGTATGTCTATGTATGCATGCAAGTGTATGTATGCATGTGAGTGTATATGTGTGTTTGTGTGTATGTATATATGTGTAAGTATTTGTATGTGTAGGTGTATATGTGTATGTGTATATGTATATGTGTATAATGCATACGTATGCATTTGTGTATGTCTATATATGTGTGTATGTGTGTATGTGTGTATGTGTGAGTATGCATATGTGTGTATGCATGTGTCTATGTATGTATGTATATGCATGTGTGTGCATGTGTATGTATGTATGCATGTCAGTGTTTGTGGGTGTATGTATGTGTGTAAGAATCTGTATGTGTATGTGTATGTGTATGTGTATGTTTATGTGTATGTGTATGTGTATGTGTATGTGTATTTGTATTTGTATTTGTATTTGTATGTGTATGTGTATGTGTATGTGTATGTGTATGTGTATGTGTATGTGTATGTGTATGTGTATGTGTATGTGTATGTGTATGTGTATGTGTATGTGTATGTGTATGTGTATTTGTATGTGTATGTGTATGTGTATGTGTATGTGTATGTGTATGTGTATGTGTATGTGTATGTGTATGTGTATGTGTATGTGTATGTGTATGTGTATGTGTATGTGTATGTGTATGTGTATGTGTATGTGTATGTGTATGTGTATGTGTATGTGTATGTGTATGTGTATGTGTATGTGTATGTGTATGTGTATGTGTATGTGTATGTGTATGTGTATGTGTATGTGTATGTGTATGTGTATGTGTATGTGTATGTGTATGTGTATGTGTATGTGTATGTGTATGTGTATGTGTATGTGTATGTGTATGTGTATGTGTATGTGTATGTGTATGTGTATGTGTACGTTATGTACGTGTACGTGTATGTGTATGTGTATGTGTATGTGTATGTGTACATGTATGTGTATGTGTATGTGTATGTGTATGTGTATGTGTATGTGTATGTGTATGTGTACGTGTATATGTACGTGTACGTGTATGTGTATGTGTATGTGTATGTGTATGTGTATGTGTATGTGTATGTGTATGTGTATGTGTATGTGTATGTGTATGTGTATGTGTATGTGTATGTGTATGTGTATGTGTATGTGTATGTGTATGTGTATGTGTATGTGTATGTGTATGTGTATGTGTATGTGTGTATGCATATGTGTGTGTATGTGCATGTTTGTATATGTGTGTATGTATGTGACTGCATAAATCTGCATCTCTGTGCGTGTATGTGTGTCTATGCATATGGGTGTATATATATGCATGTGTATGTATGCATGTGTGTATGCATATGTGTGTATGTATGTGCTTGTAACCTTGCTCGTTCACTTGTTCACTCGCTCCTTTTCTTGTTCGCTCGCTCTCTCACTTGATCGGGACACAAATGTGCCGGGTGAAGTCAATTTGTTTTCAATTCATAAGCGACACTAAAGAGTTGCAATAGGTTTGCCACCATCACTAGGAGTGTCACCGACCTTCGATGCTATTAGTGACGATCATTATAAGCATTGTAAAAGTGATGCTTTACATCACTTATGCAATGCTTGGGGTTTATTTTTTTAATTTCTCTTTTAGAGTGTCACTTATGCAACACTTTCTAATCAGAGCACCACACAAGTGATGGTCATTGTTATTTTTTTCAATTCGGGGCATCGCTACACCCCCTTTACTCTTTTAGTGTTCCCAAACCCTCTAGAAAAGTGGTCAATCGATACGTTCCTTAGCCTTTTAGGTAGATGTAATCACAATGGTAAGAAGTCGCCTCTATTTAGACATCAATGTGTTTCTTTTGTAGAACAAGAAGATCAATAGAAAATGCGTTCCCCATGAGGGGGTTGAAAAGGTTATTAAACTTCAATGTAAATCTTAACAAATGTTTTGTTTTTAGTTGTTTTGATCCAAGCACGATCTCTAAGGGTTTGTCTTAGGCATAGTGTTGTGATGGCCTTTTGGCCATCAACATTGTTTTGCATGCCCCTACTTTGTGAGATAAGGGATCCCTAGAGCATTATGCCTTTTCACTTGTATAGTTGTTCTTTCAATTCACATATCAAGAAAAGATCCTTATTTTCTTCTTAAAACTATAATGTCTCTTCATTGATTCAGAAGAGAAAATTAATCCGTTCTAGAACCGTTGACATGTGCTCATTATAATATCCACTTCTTATAGAAATGCATACGAAATTCTTCACATATTGATTATGAGAGATGATTTTGAGACTAGATTAGTCTTGAATGAGTTGTACCTAGAATATTCAACTTCATCCAAAAATAAGAAAGAGATTATAATTTGCAATCGAGGCTAGAAAATCATAATAACAAAAGTTATATTAAAACCTAAACCTTGATTTGAAATATAGTTATTCTTTATAATGATGAAGATTTATACGTTTGATTGGTCTACCATAAAAATGTACAATTGGGAATTATGTAATTTTATCCAACCCAAGTTTATGAACAGGTGATATGTGGCATTGTTTAGACTAGAATCACAATTATATAGTACCTACTTGATGATTACCTAATAGTAGAGAATAGTAATGAGTGGTATAACAAAATTGACAAATAGTAGGTCCAAGTGGCCTGCCAAAGGCACCAAATCACTCACTTTTTGTAATGAAGGACCAATTAAATAATCCCTCACACTCTTGCATGAATCTCAGAACTGACACTATAAGATCTTTGAATTGATGTTGGATTCTCAAAACCAACACTGTGAGAGATCAGAGAATGAAAGACTTAGAGAGAGACTTAGAGATACAGAGAAAAATAGAGAGAGAGAGAGAGAGAGTTAGAGAGAGGGAGAGAGGATTAGAGAGAGGGAGAGAGAGAGAGAGACATGTTGGAGAAGATAGATGGATACCTCAAGGAAGTGAGGTGGCACTACTAAAACTTGCTTGGTACTTGCCCTAATACACTTCAGAGTTATATAGTAGGCCCTTTTTGCTTGCAAATGATACCAATAAAGTACGTATTTACTTTGGAGTTGATGCTTGAAACAATTGAATCAAAATAGACTACTTCAGGAATAGCTAGTGCTAAAGAAACTTGCTATTTTGGTCCATACGCGTGCTGGTTCTTTTACTCAGAGCTCAGAGTATAGTAACAATTCATGAAATTCCTTTTGAGTGGACTCAGTGTGCTATGGTGTGTGCCACTCAGCTTCTACAAATAATCAAGGAAAGATCTCTAAATGAGACCACACATAGCCATGATATTTATAAAGACCTTTTAAAAGAGTTTTCTTCTAAATTAGAATTTTAATTCAAACTTGACTCCAACTAAAAATGACTCCATTGATTTAGGAGTTATTATCTCAAATGAACTCATAGCTAATGCTCTTCCTAAATCCATGAGATAATAAGATTTTACAAGATTCTTCAAGTACTTAGACTTTTACAATAGTAAATAATCAATTGGTTACAAGCCAAGGTTCACATGTATCATCACGTGATATTTGCACACATTGTCTTCTAAGACAAATTTGTAGGCTTGATCATTTTGCACCAACAGCTCCCTGTGAAGTCAAACATCATGACTTGCATTGCTTCATCAAACTTCTTGAATATCCTATAATCCAATCATGGTTGTAAACCTGCAAAGTTTAGTACCATCAAGTGCTTTGGTTAACAAATCAGCACACTACATATTTGTAGATACATATGCTAGTTGAATCTCTTTGCTTAGGAGTTTCTCTCTAACATAGTGATAGTGCACTTCTATATGATTGGTTCTTGCATGATAGATAGGATTGGATGCAAGATGCAAAGAACTAGTATTATCACCAAAGATCATTGGTGAATGGGTATGAAGTACCAAATCTGAGTAGAGCAATCTAATCCAAATAGCTTCTTGTGTAGCATTTACTAATCCCCTGTATTCAACCTCTGTTGAAGATAGAGCAAAAGTTGGTTGCTTCTTAGAAGACCTTGAGATTCGTGTATCACCTGCAAAAGATACATATCCAAAAGTACTTCTTCTATCATCCTTATATCCTGCCCAATCGACATCTGAGTACAATTTTATGTCCAAATCTGATGTGTATGGGAAGTGAAGACCTTGATTTTAAGTACCTTTGAGATACTTCAAAATTCTTTTAGCAACTTCAAAGTGAGGTGCTCTAGGTTTATGCATCAATTGGCTGAGAACACTTACTCCATAACGTATGTCAATCCTTGTTAATGTTGCATAGTTTACACTCCCAACTATGCTTTGATAACATGCAATGTCTTCAAGCAAGTCACCTTCATGAGTACTCAGTTTATGATTTACCTCCATAGGGGTGCTACCTACTTTTGCATCCTCCAAGTGGAACTTCTTCAACATATCCTACACATATTTTCTTTGAGTGATGTAGATTTCAGAGTTAGTGTATACCAGCTCAAGTCCAAGAAAATATTTCAAAAACCCTAGGTCACTCATCTTAAACTCTTGCATCATCTAGTTCTTTATTTTTTTGATGCCATTGGCATCACTACCTATTAGAATGATGTCATCAACATATACACATAACGATATCATTTCTGAATTACTCCTCTTGACAAGTAGAGAAGAATCTGCCTTGCTCATCATGAATCCTTGGTCTTGAAGATAGGTTGTTAACCTATGGTTCCATGCCCTAGGTGCCTGCTTCAAACCATAAAGGGCTTTCTTTAGTTTGCACACATGATTTACATTGCTTGGATCTTCATAGCCAGGAGGTTGAGCCATGTAAACCTACTCTAAAATCCACCCTTGAGAAAAGCATTTTTCACATCTAGTTGATACATATTCCAATTTCTAGATGCCGTTATACTTACCCATACTCTGATAGTTGGCATCTTAGGCACTGGTGGGAAATTTTCTTCATAGTCTACTCCTTGGATTTTTGAAAAACCCTTAGCCACAAGCCTAGCTTTGTGTCTATTTATGGATCTATCTGAGTTCTTTTTATTTTGTAAATCCACCTAGAACCAATTACCTTCATTGATGCTTTCTTGGGTACTAGCTCCCAAGTGTCATTCTCTTGTAGTGCTTCTATTTCTTCATCCATAGCCTCCTTCCATTCTACTTTGGTATTTCCTTCTTCATATGAAGAAGGTTCCTCAAGTGATGAGTCCTTAGTAAGATAAATGGAATGCTGAGTGAGTAGTGAAGTATCATACCCATATCTGATTGGATTCTTACTCTCTCTTTGTAATATCCTTAAGAATTGGTTGGATGACTCGGGTATGTCATCCAACCTCTTCATCTTTACCTTGCCTTTTGATTTCCATGCTTTAAATTCTTCCAAGTTGATGGTTTCCTCATCATCTAATTTGATGTCTTCAATTGTGCTTGGCTCCTCCTTGGTGAGGCTCGGAAGTTCTTCTTCCAAGTCATATGGAAATTATACCTTCCTACATTCACTTTCAAACCAAGAATCACTCACATCAAACACCACATCTCTACAAACCATAAATCCTTTGTTGGATGGATTATACAACCTCTATCCTTTTTTATTTATATCATACCCTATGAAGATACATTTCTTGACCATAGGGTCTAACTTACCTCTGATTTGAGATGGAACATGCACATAAGCAACACAACCAAATATTCCGCAATGTTCAAGTAATGGTCTCCTACAATGCCATGCCTCATAGGGGGTCATCCCATGAAGGGATTTAGAAGGTAACGTGTTAATAAGATAAGTGGCAATAGAGACACTGTCTACCCACAAGTAATAAGGAAACTTATTCTCATTTAGCATTGATCTAGCTGCTTCCACAATCAATCTGTTCCTCCTCTGTGCTACTCCATTTTGCTCAGGAGTATATCAGGTAGTGATCTTCCTTTTGATACCTCTGTCTTGCAAAAATGCATCAAATTCACTAGGGAAGTACTCACCTTGTGTTCAAACAACTGAACACTTCATCCTTATGTTTCATAAAGTACAAGATAGTCCATCTACTAAAATCATCAATGAATGACACATAGTACCTTGAGCCTGAAATTGAAGGGTTTTTGCTTGGTCCCCACACATGTGTGGCCAAGTTCCAAATAATCCTCATGCATATAGACTTTCTTTGTAAAGGGTAACCTGTGTGATTTACCAAACTGACATGCACCACATTTATAGATCATGTGTTATTTGGATACATTAGGTATCCCAAGTACACATTGATCTATACATATCTACGTCAATGTTCTTGAGGGGGGCAGTATCTCAACCCCTAAACAACGACAAAGCGCGAATGACCACCACAGGTATCCTTCTTTGACCTCTGCACACCAAAAGTGCTCTTACTCAAAGCTTATGCAAAGAAACCCAGTGAGCTTTTGTAGACCTGTAGAAGACATCCAGAGCTTTCCAACAAAACAAATTTCACTTCAAATGGATGCTTACACAAAGAGAAACAATGTCTACAACATGAGCTAGTTGAATGCTCACTGCTAGTCAAGCAGAGACCTCACTTCACTCCAGCAAGCTTTTCTCAGCAATTATACACAGAATGAATCTCAAACTTGAGTCAACTTTAGAGAACTCTAATAGCTACCCAATGACACCAAAATCATAGAACATGGATACATAGAAAAGGAGAACCAGCCCTTACAACAGAGAGCAAAATATTACCAACAAAGCCTACACACCAAGAGAGATATCAATCACACAACTTCACTAAAATGAATGTTGCTCCCCGATTACTCGGAGAATGCTATAGAGAATTTGTGAGCATAAAATAGACTCTAATAGCTATCCAATGACACAAGAATTACATCAAATGGATACAATATGAGGGAGAACCAATGCTAACAACTCAGGGGTAGAGAGTTGCAACACTGCCTGCGCACACACATAGATATGCCTACTAAAAGAAAACAAACAAGCAAGCAAGGGGCTAGCTTAAGCAAGGGGCTTGCTTATCACAACTCCAGCACTTAGTGCGCACTTTAGATGAGCTAAAACTCCAAGAAGATGGCCAAAAGAAGGCGGGATACATGCTCCTTTTATAGTGAGAAGTGTGCCCCTAAAATCTAGGAACTACCTTTCCAAATCAGCCTCCTAACTTGGAGGATTTAGTTGAGATGAATTGGGGAGTGGTTGAGTGACGTTTCTTGATGGAATCTCGTGGCTTTTGGCTTTCTTTGATTGCTCCACATGTCCATAAAAGATTCCCCATGAATTTGTAGCTTGAAGCTTGATTTTTAACACTCCCCCTCAAGCTTCAATTCTTCATCCTCATCCAAGCTCCTTCATGTTGATGCTTTGCTTGAATTTTGAAATCTTCATTCCATCCAAAGCCTTTGTAAACATGTTGGCAACTTGGTCCTTGGTACCAATATGATGTACTAAAACTTCCTTTGATATCACCTTTTCCCTTATGAAGTGATAGTGCACTTCAATATGCTTGGTTCTAGCATGATAGACAGGATTTGATGCTAGATGAATGCTACTCATATTTTCACAAAAAATTGGATATGTGTCAACCTGCAAATTAAGCTCCATAGATAACTTCTTAATCCACATTATCTCACATGTGACTTGAGCCAAAGCTCTATACTCAGCCTCGGTGGAAGATAATGCCACCGTGGGTTGCTTCTTTGAAATCCATGAGATGATCTTGCTGCCTAGCATGACTAGGTAGCCACTTGTACTTCTTCTATCCTCCTTAGAACCGGCCCAATCCGCATCAGAATAAGATTTGACCTGCATATCATCATCAAATGAATAGAACAATCCTTCATTTATAGTGGCCTTGAGATATCGTAACATTCTTCTTGCAGCTTGCAAGTGTGTAGTCCTTGGACTATGCATAAATTGTGATAACACTCCAACTCCATATGCTATGTCAGGCCTAGTTATTGTGGCATAATTGAAAGAGCCTACAATAGAGCGATAAAAAGTTACATCCTCTAATGGCTCTCCATCAATGGAGCTTAGCTTTACATTAACTTCCATGGGATTTGAAATAGGCTTGCAATGTAGCATCCCAAACCTCTCAAGTAGGTCTAGAATATACTTCCTTTGTATGAGCATAATACCTTCTTCTTTGTATACAACTTCAATGCCAAGAAAATACCTAAGATCTCCAAGATCAGATATCCTAAACTCCTTTCCAAGCTTTGCCTTGATCTCCTCAATGCCCTTTGTATCATTACCTGTAATGATAAGATCATCTACATACACACACATGTAGACTACAAGTTCTCCTCTTTGTTTGATGAAGAGAGATGGATCCGCCTTGCATTGATTGTAACCACATTTGATCAAATAGTCCACCAATATTTGGTTCCAAACCCTTGGAGCTTGCTTTAGGCCATAAAGTGCCTTCTTCAACCTACAAACATGATGTGGAAACTCTTTATGAACAAAACCTAGTGGTTGCTCCATGTATACCTCTTCTTCCAAGTCTCCATTGAGAAAGGCATTCTTGATATCCAATTGGAAAAGCTTCCATCCTTTGCTAGCAGCCATTGCAATGAGTGTCCTAATGGTGCTCATCTTTGCCACGGGGCTGAATGTCTCTTCAAAGTCCACTCCATAGGTTTGTGCAAAACCCTTGGCCACCAATCTTGCTTTGAACCTAGAAATAGATCCATCTGAATTCCTCTTTACTTTATACACCCACTTATTACCTATTACCTTCATGTTCTCCTTCTTGGGCACTAGAGTCCATGTTTGATTTTCCTCAAGTGCGTCGATCTCTTCTTGCATTGCCTCTTTCCATTCGGTGTACGTGCTTGCATCTTCATAGCAATCGGGCTCATGATCTTCTACTACTTTGTTCATATATGCATAATGTGTTGCCATGTCTGAATCATAAGTAAACCTTTGAGTTGGATACTTAACTCTAGAAGACTTCCTTTCTTCACCTTTTGGAGGAATAAACCTCCTTTGCCTTGGGAACTTGATCTCTTTCTTTGACGTGGCTTCTTTCTCCATCATGTGTCCTTCATCATCTTCAACTTCATTACCCTCTTCATCCAACTCCACCAATGTTGCTTTGCCTTTGTTGATTGATTGTGCTTCATAGCTTGATGAAGATCTCCCCCTCCATGGTGAGTTCATGCTTGAACTATCTTCATTGATGGAACACCTTGGGCCACTTAGCTCTAGGTCGATTTGTTGTTCATCATGTCCATGCTTTTCTTCTTCATAGTCCTGCATACAATCATACTTCTTATACCAAGGGAGTAGCTCATCAAATGCTACATACCTTGATATCCTCAAGTCCTTTGTGTTTGGGTTGAAGCACCTGTAACCTTTATGATCATTTGAATATCCTAGAAACACACACTTTTCTGCCTTTGGTTGTAGCTTGTGCCTCAATTCACTTGGCACATGTACATAACAAGTACATCCAAATATCTTCAAGTGGGAAAGATCAGGTTTCTTACCATAATAGGCTTGATATGGTGTCAAGCCATGGATCCCTGAAGTAGGAGCCCTATTCATAAGATACACGGCGGTATTTGCTGCATCACTCCAAAACATGTTAGGTACATTCATCTCATTAAGCATTGCTCTAGCGATCTCGGCAATGTATCTATTCTTTCTCTCTGCTACTCCATTTTGTTGGGGTGTGTACCTGCATGTTACTTGCCTCTTGATGCCTTGATCCATTAAAAAATCAGAAAACTCATTGGAGAAATATTCTCCCCCTCCATCGGACCTTAGATTCTTGATATATGTACCTGTTTCCTTTTCTACCATTGCCTTGAATGCTTTGAAACATGTAAACACATCTGATTTGTTTTTTATGAAATAAACCCAGACCATCCTTGTGCAATCATCTATAAAAGTGACAAATTACTTGTTACCTCCAGTGGATTGCTCTTTGGTTGGCCCCCACACATCTGTATGTATCAACTCCAATGGATGTTGGCTTATGTAGCCACTCTTCTTGATTGGAAGTCTCGCTTGCTTCCCTAGTTGACAAGATTCACATAAATGCTTCATACCTTGTCCTTGGAAGTTGGGAAGACCTTCAACCAGCCTCTTGAATTTCATTTCCTTCATTCTTTGTATGTTGATGTGACGTATCCTCTTGTGCCACAAGTCCAACTCCGAAATCCTCTTCTTTCCATATGTGAAGTAGACATGTTGAATGGAATGAGAATTTACCTCCAAAGTGAAGAGTCTCCCTTGCTTCTTTCCGCTTGCTATGACCTTGTAACCTTGCTTAGGGTTCTCCACAAAGCATCCACCTTTGTTGAACCTTACTTGATAGCCTCTTTCAACCATTTGCCCAACACACACCAAGTTCTTTGTGATGGTAGGTACATGCAAGACATCCTTGAGACATCTTCTTTCCTCCTTGTCATCCAAAGCTACATCTCCAACATGGGAGATCTCATGGGCTGTATCATCACCTGTTTCTACATGTCCTTTACCTTTGGGAACATGTAGATTAGTAAACCAAGAAGAATTGCAACTCATATGGTTGCTACATCCACTATCAATATACCAAGTGTTATCTACTTTGCTTGAATTCCCATTCATGTGCATCATCAAGAGATTGTCATTTTATGAACTTGTAGAAGCATAATTACCTTGGCCTTTTTATGAAGAACCTTGATTATAGCTCCTTTGGTTTCCTCCTTGGTAGCAATCTCTAGCATAGTGGCCAAACTTGCCACATATGTAACATCCTTCGCCATCTTGATTCCTGTTTTGTTGATGTCGTCCTCCTCTTCCTCTTGTTCTTCCTCTCCCTCTTTGTGATGAGGTGCCTTGGTCATGTCCTTGATTGCTTGAGTGGCCTTGCCTTCCTCCAAACCTTCCTCTGCCCCTTCCTTGTCCTCATCTTCCTTTGCCCCTTTGATTACCTGCATAGAAAACTTGTGCATCCTTGCTTTTAGTTGAACTTCCACCTATGTTCATTTCTTCGGTGACCATGAGAGCAACCAATTGCTCAAAATCGGGAAGATTATCCCTTACATATACTGAAGTGGTAAAGGGTTTCACTTCTCATCATCTCTCAAACCATTGAGAGTATAAGCCACAAGATCGTCATCGTCTACGTGGCTTCCAATGGATCCCAATGCATCTGATAACTCCTTGACCTTAAGTATGTAGTCATTTATGCTACTCCCTGAGCTCTTCCTAAGGTTGTTGAGCTCATTCTTGAGTTGGATCTTCCTTGCTTTGGTGCTTGTTGAATAAAGCCTTTCAAGTGTCTCCCATACCTTCATGCTTGAATCCAAGTCTTGGATATGGCCGATCATGCTATTGCTAATGTGTTGGGAAAGGATAAAGATAACCCTCTTGTCTCTTTCATTCCATTCCCTAAAGGCCCTTCTCTGGTCATTGGTTGGATTCTCATCCAACCTAGGTCTTGGTTCACTCCACTAATCAACCCCCAAAGGCCCTTGCCCATAAGATAGTTGGAGACCCTAAATCTCCATGGTTGATAGTTCCCTTTGTCTAGCTTTTCAATTTGAGTGTTCAAGTCTCCCATATCTAGTCTTTGATAATTGAACTAGCCCTTGGCTAATGCTTTAATGTGTGTAAAATGAAAATGAGGCTCTGAGGTTACCTCAATCCAAAGCTTTCCTTAGAGTAGAATAGCTCTTGAAACTTTGAGTAGAATAGCTCCCCCTTGATGTGAGCTACCTACAATAAGTTTTTTTTGATGCAAATATTCAACCACCAACTCCAAGAGTTCTTCTTGCTTGTATGTGAGGCCTCCAAGATGCCCAAATGCTCTGATACCACTGATGGGGGAAGTATCTCAACCCCTAAGCAACGATGAAGCGTGAATGACCACCACAGGTATCCTTCTTTGACCTCTGCACACCAAAAGTGCTCTTACTCAGCGCTTATGCAGAGAAATCTAGTGAGCTTTTGTAGACTTGTAGTAGACACCAAGAGCTTTTCAACAAAACAAATTTCACTTCAAATGGATGCTTACACAAAGAGAAACAATGTCTACAACATGAGCTAGTTGAATGCTCACAACTGCTAGTCAACCAGAGACCTCACTTCACTCCAGCAAGCTTTTCTCAGGGGTCATACATAGAATGAATCTCAAACTTGAGTCAACTTTAGAGAACTCTAATAGCTACCCAATGAGACAAAAATCATAGAAAATGGATACATAGAGAAGGAGAACCAGCCCTTACAACAGAGAGCAAAATATTTCCAACAGAGCCTACACACCAAGACAGATATCAATCACACAACTTCACTAAAATGAATGTTGCTCCCAGATTACTCAAAGCATGCTCAAGAGAATTTGTGAGCATAAAATAGACTCTAATAGCTATTCAATGACACAAGAATTACATCAAATGGATACAATATGAGGGAGAACCAATGCTAACAACTCAGGGGTAGAGAGTTGCAACACTGCCTGCGCACACACATAGATATGCCTACTAAAAGAGAACAAACAAGCAAGCAAGGGGCTAGCTTAAGCAAGGGGCTTGCTCATCACAACTCGAGCACTTACTGCTCACTTTAGATGAGCTAAAACTCCAAGAAGATGGCCAAAAGAAGTCGAGATACATGCTCCTTTTATAGTGAGAAGTGTGCCCCTAAAATCTAGGAACTACCTTTCCAAATCGGCCTCCTAACTTGGAGGATTTAGTTGAGATGAATTGGGGAGTGGTTGAGTGACTTTTCTTGATGGAATCTCGTGGCTTTTGGCTTTCTTTGATTTCTCCACATGTCCATAAAAGATTCCCCACGAATTTGTAGCTTGAAGTTTGACTTTTAATAGTTCTCTCAACAATGTGCCCTAATCTTTTGTGCCATATCTCTAACTCAAACAAAGTTTAATCCTTATAATTATAGAATGCACTGTTTGTAGTGTCCTCAAGCTCAAATATAAAGATTCTACATGTTTTCTCTCCGTTTGCAATTCTCCCGAATCCATGTTGGGGGTCCTCCACAAAAGCTCCAAATTTATTGAACCTAACCTGCAAACCCTTTTCCACTATCTGTCCAACACTCATCAAATTCTTTGTGATAGTAGGTACATAAAGAACTCTACTCAACCAATTTCTATTCCCATTAGAAGTTTTGATATTTCCTACCTTCACAAATGAATGTTTGGTATCATCACCTATCTGCACTTGGTGTTTTCCCTTGGGCTCTTCAAGATCAGAAAGGAGAGCTACATTGCCTGCTACATGATTTGAACAACCTGAGTCAATATAGAAGAGGTCATCATCATTCATACCTTGTTGTTGAAGACATGTTCATAATGAGAAGAGAATCCTCTTGATCCGCTATATAGTTGTTGAAGTCTATTCTTGATTTGTATCCTCCTTGATAATTGCTGTTGTAGCCATGGTTGTATCCTTGATTATGGTTGAATCTTCCTCTTGATTGTGAGTAGGCACCTCTTTGAAATCCTCTTCCTCTCTAGTTCTTGAAGTTCCTATAGCACTCATTTGTTGTGTGATTAGATAGTTCACATATATTGCATAGAAAAGAGTTGAAAGGTCTCCCCCTACCTTGCTTACTTCCTCTGCCCCTTCCTCTTGAATTCCTACCTCTCCATGCATAGTTAGCTTGACAAGTAGTACCTTCGTCTTGAACTTCCTTGCTCTTTACACTTTCCCTTATCTGTGTAGAGGGCTTTGAAACTTTGCTCTCTTCCGCTTTTGTCTTGGAGTTTATGTATAAGTGCTTAGTTAGTTTTACCATATGCAGGCTGACCAACACCTCTTGAGCCATAGTTATTCAAAACTGGCTTTGAAATAAAAGCATAAACCTAGACCTCATATAGCTCCAAGAGATCAAAATCAAAGGGGATGCCTTTCCCAAAAGACTTAGTTAGATGGCTTCTTCTCATGTGTGGTTCACCACATCACACTTGCAAGGCACTAAGGGTGCAACTACTCTCATCAAGCGGAGACGGGAATGCTAGCTTATGGAGACTTCCAAGGATTTGTTATGATCCATGGGTTGCTACCTCCTTTGGTTCCTCCATGCAGTTCAACATTATGTTGATTTATGTACCCAAGCTTCACATAGATTGAAAAGGTACTTTTAAATTTTTTGAACGTCTTCCAGCATATCTTATTGTTTCTATGTAGGAAATTCCCACCTCTAGCTTGGGCTTCAAAACATTATAAGCAAGCCAATACAAAGAGGAAAATCAAAGACAAAATTTTCAAATCTATTTTGTAGATTGGTGGGCAAGGAAATTAGATATAAGAACTAAAGAAATATGTATTTTGAAGAAACGTACTATCTATCTTCAATAAAAAGAAGTACAAGGAAGAAATGCCTTTGTTACTAATTATTTGGTGCGTAAGGCCCAATGATGGTGGAATGTTTTGCAGAATAGCACCAACCACCCCACCACATGGATCACATTTCAAGAAAAGATCAAGGAGTCCTTCCTTCCTTCTCTGTTCCACTTATATTCTCCTCGATCATGGAAAACATTTGGATAGAAAGATAGAGATACTATATCTACCTGTGTTGAACACTTTTGGCAATGACTACTAATTATTCGCTTACTTGAAATGATTCTTAAAGATACCATGCAAGGGAAGTATGAAGATGCTTTGGAGATGGGAATCCAAGTCAAGCTCGACACACTACATCCTACGACCTCTATGAAGCCATCATCAGTTTAATTTTCTTACAACAAATGCACCAATGACAACAACCAATCAGGCCCACATTTTCTTTCAAGCATCCTTTCACAATTGTTCATACCCACCTACTTTTCTACACCCTCCTGAATCTAATTTTGGACCAATACACAAGGCCACCCCATTACAACCTAGTAAACCTCCAACACTTCAGACTACAATGATGGATGCTCAATAAAAGAGGCCTCGTATCACTTGTTGGCATCGTGGTAAGTTTGGTCATAGTAAAGCTAAATGTAGGTTGCAAAATAGAACTATGAGGCCTCTCAAAGCTCAAGTACACAACATGGAGGTGGTTCATGAAGACACTCAGCTTGATTGGAGCAAAGCAGCATTGGAAAAAGATCTACATACCTTGGGTAAGAAAATTTCTATTCATTCTTTACTTTGCATGCAACATACTATTAATGGTAAAAATTTTTAATATTTTACATTTTTATGGTCGTTCGCATGATGTTATTTCTTATACATTGGTGCAAGATCTCCAATTACATCCACTTCCTTCTATGTATAAAGTTAAGGCTACATTTCAAGAAAACAGATATAATGTTACAACTCAAGTGCATAACATTCAAATTTGTCTAGGTTCATATGTAGATGGGCACACATTAAGGATTTCTCCTTTCCAATGCTATGATGTTATACTTGGTATGCCTTTTCGGCATCATTATAATCCACGCATTGATTATCATACACACACAATGAGTTTTAAGTTTAACAATCAGGATATTTCTTTGTCTGCAATGCACGACTTCAAACCATTTCCATATATATATATATATATATATATATATATATATATATATATATATATATATATATATATATATATATATATATATATATATATATATATATATATATATATATATATATATATATATATATATATTATTCATACTCAAGTAAAATGTATATATATATATATATATATATATATATATATATATATATATATATATATATATATATATATATATATATATATATATATATATATATATATATATATTATTCATACTCAAGTAAAATGTGCATTTAGTAAAGGCTACAACGCATGTATTTTTGTTCTCAATAACATATTTGATTATTCACATACACTTCCTGATCCACATAAATCATTAATGCATTCCTATGAGGATTGCTTTATGATTGATTTTCCTTCTAAACTACCACCTTCGAGGAGATCTCTTGACCATAGTATAGACTTAATTCCTAGTAGGTCCCCTCCCCATAAAGCACCTTATAGGCATGGACCTTTACATCAAAAAGAAATACCTAATCAAGTTTAGGATTTACTCCACAAAGGACTTATAACGCCTAGTTTTTCTCCCTTTGGAGCACATGTTCTCTTAGTGGAGAACAAGAACAAGACTTATAGGATGTGCATTGACTATAGAGCATTAAATAAGATTAAAATTAAAAACAAATATTATATTCCTAGGATAGATGATTTGCTAGATAAACTTCATGGAGCACGTGTTTTTAGCAAAAATGATCTTAAATTTGGGTATCATCAGATACGCATGACACAATGACATTTATAAGACTGCCTGTAGAACTCAGAATGGTCACTTTGAATTCATGGTAATGCCTTTTGGACTCACCAATGCACGTGCTACATTTGCACGTATGATGAATAACATTTTCCTTGATTACCAAGCTTTTGTTCTTGTTTTCTTTGAAGATATACTTAATGTCTATAATGAGAATGACAATGACCATGAGAATCATTTAGCAATACTATTTAATTTTTTTTCACAAATAAACTTTATGCCAATCTTGAAAACAGATCTTTCTTTCAAAAATAATTAGAGCCTTTAGTCTAGTCAAGGCGTTCATGTAGATCCAAAGAAAATTAAAGTAACTAATTGAAGAATGGCTTCTACCTCAATCTATGAATGTATATGCTCTTTTTTAGGCTTGGCTAGGTTTTATCAAAAGTTTGTAAAATGTTTTTCTTATTTAGCACTTTGAATCATATTATTATTGAAGAAAAAGTTAAATTTTGCATGGGATTAGCACAACAACAATCTTTTGAAAAACTCAAACATGTACTTTCTCATGCAACTATTTTGCTATAACCAAATTTTCCATAACCTTTCCATGTAGTTAGAGATGCTAGTAGTTTAGTTATAGGAGCTATATTAATTCAAAATTAATTACCATCCTATTGCATTTGAAAGTAGGAAACTTAAACCTTTTGAAAAATAATTTTAGCACATATGATAAGGAAATTTTAGTTGTTGTGCATGCTTTGAAAATTTGGAAACATTACCTTATGGGTTCTAAAGTTCTAATCAAAATAGACCAACAAGCTATTAAGCATTTATTAAATCAACCATCGATTTCTGAGAGACACATGATTCAATAGAAAATGTCCAGCCTATGATTCATAGGCTTCATTCGTAGAAAATGTTCAGCCTATGATTCAATATCAACTTCATAAAGCTAATGTCATAGTTTGTGCCCTTAGTCACTTTACATCCCCACAAAAAAATATTGTTTCAATAAATAATATTTATGTTGTTCATATTCATTCATTTCATGACATGATTCCTACTTATGCATATGATTTGAACTTTTCATAAAGATGGTATGCTTTCAATAATTCTACAACATTTAGTGAGGATCACTACACTTTTCATAATGGATTCTTGTACTTCTAACACAAGTTATGCATCACACAAAGTTCTAAAGATTTGTTATGAAAGAGATGCATGAACCACCGTATACGGGTCATAGGGGTATACAAAGTACTATTTCTATCTGTAAAGACTTCTTCTTTTGGTCAAATATGGAAAATGATATGCACAGTATGTTTCCCATTGCATTGTGTGTCAATGTGTGAAACCACATCATGGTAAATCATTAAGATTACTAATGCCACTTCCCATACCCAATGGACCATGGGAACAAATTTCTATGCATTTTATTACTAATCTTCCTACAGCTTCATCTCATATACACAATTTTTGATAGGTTTAGTAAACAATCCTATTTTATTGCTTGAAAAAAGACTCTTTTTGCACCTCAAGCTTCTTAGTTATTGTATCGCATCATCATTTTCCAAAAGTTATTGTTTTAGATCTAGATGTTCCTTTTTGTAATCACTTTTGGGTTACATTATTTCAAAATTTAGGTTCCAAAGCTCTGCATTTCATCGTGAAAGTAATGGGAAAAGTAAAGCTACAGATAGTACTATTTTATATTTATTACGTTCTTGAAATGAGTAGCAAAAAAATTTAATGAAAATGACTTTGTATGGCTACAAATAATTAAAAGATGTTTGAAATTTATTTCACAACATCCTAAGGTTAAACTTGCACCATGTTATTATGGACCTTTCTACATTATTCAAAGATTAATGAGAATTCTTTTAGACTAGACCTACCTTCTCATTGGAATATACATAATTCTTTTCATATTAGTTTATTGAAATCCATTTAGGAACTTTACCACTCACTCCTATTTTAGATGATCCACCTTTACCAGAAGAGGATGCAGAAATTTTGCTTTCAAATAAAATACCTAATTATGATATTACTAGTACATGCCATTGGTAAGCAATACCATAGATACTTACTTAAATATAAAAATCACTCACTTGAAAAATCTCAATGGATTCATAAGATATCATTAACTCAACATGATGACCACTCGATTTCTGCATCTCATTCATAGTCACATTAAATTCCAGTTTTCCAATTCCATGCTTATGTTTTTACACGGAGCATGCTTATGATTGTTCAATGATGGGACATGTGATTAGCCATCCATGTCTATTTTATTCTTACCAACTGAGGTCAATTGCTTGCCGAGTGGGAGGCATGTTATACTTTATGGAATAATGGAATGTTATATGGACTATAATGTCTTGAGGTTTCTTAATGTGATTGTGTTTTGATTAGTAGGTGGACTCATGAGCATGTGAACATGCATCAACTTATTTAGGTATTTTTGAAGATAGTTAAAAGATAGTATTTTAGTTATTTTTTGTAAAAACAATTGATCTCTTTAGAAAGTGACGTATTTGTAAAAACAGTAGATCGCTTGAAAAGCGATGATTTTGTAAATAAAGAAAATTATCATAAACATACAATGTTTCAAGTGTTTCCCTCATGTATCTTCTATTGCGGATGTAATGAAAAATACATATAAATACACATGCTCTGATAGATTCATCCATCAGAGTATGCGTGGGGAGATTGTACCAATTTTTTTTTCACTCTCTTGTCTCTTTCTATTTTGTTTATACTTTTGTGAGATTTTTGTTTTTGTACTTCTTCTGTGTATGTGCATCTACAAGATCCACTCAACAATAGATGCATGGATCAAATTGTTCTAGGGATGCCAAATACCTCGAAGCAATGTATGATCAATAGATGTGATGCTTAACAGATTGTAAAGTCACAAAGACAACTTACAACAACAAAGTATACATCCACAACAAACATTTGGGCTTAGTACACATAGATGTGTGGGGACCAAGTCAATAACCATCCATAGCAAGATCAAGGTATTATGTATCTTTTTATGATGATCAAAATAGATGTAAAATCTTATAATTTATAAATAATAAAACTGAAGTGATTGATTGATTTAGATGATATCTAGCACATGTAGATAACTACCCTCGCAGGTCATTGAGGAAGCTTAGATCTAATGGAGGGGGAGAACGTTTCTCCAAATATTTTGGTGAATACTTGCAGGCTAAAGGCATCAAAAGAGAACTCACCACTAACTACTCTCCTCAACAAAATGGTGTTGCTAAGAAAAGGAACGAAATCCTACTTCAGACATCTAGGACTATGCTCGAAGAAAAAAATCTACCACATTACCTATGGGCAGAAGCAATATCTATTGTAGTATATGTTGTCAATAGACGTCCATCTAGGTCACTTCAAGGTATGACTACCTATGAAGCTCAGAATTGGATAAATCCAAGCCTATTTCATTGCAAAGTCTTTGTTTATTTAGCATATGTGCATATACCTTCACAAATGAGAGGGAAATTGGATGGAAATGCAATTAAGGTTGTATTCATTGGATATGACTCAACACAAATGGGCAACAAATTTTACAATCCAATCAAAAAGGGATTCACAAAAAGTAGGGATGTTGTATTTGAAGAACATAGGTCATCATATGAAGAAGATAAATAAAAGGTAAAGCTACCCTACGACCTTGATACAAATTTTCTTCCATTAGATAATAAGCCTGATACACAAGTGTAAGCCTATAGAAGTGATTCAGAAGAAGAAAAGATGAGAAAAAAGAGAGATAAGAAACTCTAGAAATCTCGAGGGAAGGCGGGGATGCAAGAATGTTGAGAATCCTCCGAACATATTCCTAGGAGATCAGCAAAGGATAGAAGACAACCTGAAGGGTATGGTTATGAAACATGATTTGTGACTAAACGTACAATCTATTTGGCCAAAGTATAATAGCATTAGTTCTCTTATTCATAATGTAATTTGAAGCTCTAGGCCATAAGTCAAGCGGTTGGTCTCTAACCAACACTTCGAATCAATTTTCAAATCGATATCTCATTTCCTAGATTGTACGAAAGAGTATTTGTCACAATTAACTCATTCCCATGAGGATTATTAGCTAATTTGGGCTCTTAGAAGGTTTTCAATATCAGGAGGAGACATATCTGAGTGTATATAATTATTCTACACTTTTCTACTCATATAGAGAAGTGAATACAATCATTTTAAACCATCTCCTTGGTAACTATCCATATCTCTCTATCATCTTCTCCAAGGTTAGCATAATTAGAGGGCTTGGTTCTCTTTGCAGAGTATTCCAATGACCATAATTAAGGATCTAGTGGAAAGGAAATAGTATCTACTTTCATTAATCAAAAGGTTGTTTTATTGGATTCTTCTACATGAGATACAGTTCATTTTCTCTCTCGACGGCTGATGCTGCTACTCCCTGAAACGTCCGGATGACCATGTGTGGGTGTTAAGCTCAGAATTATAGCATGCAAGCTTAATTAATTATATTCTAGTACATAATAGCATCTTAAATCTACAAGCCTTCATACTCTAAGAGTAAATATTCTATTTTGCATCATCATGTTCATAATGATGCTACAAAGTACAGAAGGCTTATTGTTGCACTAAATTGAATCTTATGAGGTGTATCGAAGCTTCCAAGTCACAAAGGGAAGGTTTTATGCTAGATAGCTGAACCTAAATTCAATTTTCAAGGCAAAAGATTTCTTTCGTCTTCTTCCTTTCAAGCACTTTCAAAGCTTTTTTTAACATTGGACTCCCAATAAACCTTGATGGGACTCTATTATTGGATGAACGCTTATAAAAGGGAAAGCTCCTCTTGGGTATATAGTGTGAATATAAGGTCTCAATGTTGATCCAAAAGATCATGACCTTGAGGAATTTTGCATCTTGAACCTCTTGAGGTTGTACCCCTTCATAAGGCCGATAGTAGATTTATGAATTTGTTTCATTATTTTGTGAATTAGTTTGGGTCTATACTAGATTATCAGTGTGTTGTGGTGACTTTTTTATGTTCATGAATTGTAAACGCGCACGCAAATTGAAGAGATCTCTATCTACGTGGATGATCTTGCTCAATACAACCCAATACTCTAGGCCACCAAGACGTATTTTTTTGTATTTATTTCACGGTTGATTTTTTTTTCTAGCACATGTGGAGAAGCGAAATCCTTTGGGCGTCAAAAAACTAGGAGTCATGTTGTCTTGAACAGTGAATCTAAGAATTCTTATTCTTCCTATATTTCGAAACTGAAAAGGGGTTGGGAACATAGTCTAAATTCTATCACCAATTCTCTCCTATTGATGTCAACTTTTGTGATATCCTTTAGTCTCTTCCCCCTTCTCGACAAAGACATTATCTCCTCAAATTGTATTCGTTATGGTGATGTCCACATGCCTCCTTGGTCTGCCAAATAATTTTTTACGTGTATTGTATTTGTCTTTTATGTTTTCTTTTCAAAGAAAACTGCCCAAAGTCCCTTTTTCGTTGTTGGTTTTTTTTTCTTGCAATAACATAGGAGTATGTGTATCAAGAGAAAAAAGTGTATATGGGATGCGACCCGTCAAGGGCTAGAAAACATAGAGCATCAGGGCCCAAAAATGGGTTATGTACAGAGACAATTCAGCCATAGGGTGGAATCTGGTGGGCCATGGGATGGAAATGTGGTAGAGGGTAGAAAGGGATTTTGGTTTCATGAAACATGGCCTTGATGTACTATCTCAGTTGTAAGGTTGAGTAAGGTTTTTTTTCTTTTACGTACATACTCTTTTCAAAGGAATGTTGTTGGTATAATGGCCCATACAACATCTGCACATCTTACAAAATCATGGATTAGAGATTCGGTAGCCACTTGTAATATCTGGTTATCCCAAAGCTATCCATGTTAGCGCTGGATATACCACTCAAGAATCTATGGATGTATGAATATGATGAAGACTACTCTCAATAAAACTTTAACTCTAGCAGTATAATACTTTAATCAGGGCCGCAAAACACGACAACGAAACCACAAAAAACATGCATAGAAAAGCTAATTCTTTATCCTTCGACAATGAGCACGTGTTCTTTGAACGCACAATCTATTTCTGTTCCTGCACGTGTTCTTTGTGATGCAAATCTCACTTTACAAGATCCATCGTATTCATGGAAATCCCGCATAACACTATCTCTGCACAAGTATTTTTGAGGTAGCGGGCTTTAGGACTTTGGGTGACGGCGGATGCATCAGCTGTGCAACAGGAGCGATAACGCAACCTTAATTACTTCTGTATCATCTTCTTCAAATCAAGAACCATAGCTACTTATCCAAAAGAAAAAGAAGGAAGGATGCTGGAGATGTCGAGCAGTCTGTGAGTTTTGGAGGAGCAGCGCAGACGCCATTAAAGCAGTATATACACTAGAAAAAACAAGAAGAAGAAGCAGCAGAGGATTAGTGTGAATATGGTCAGGTGTTCACAGCTTTCTCCATATCCAAAGCAATGGTAGCCGATGGAATTCATGCAGCATCAACGTCAGATGGTATCGTTATCACCATCATCAACATCACGACAAACGCTGATCCAAAGAATAGTGCTGTTATCGGTGTGGCGCGCATATTGCATAAGCGTTCTTGAATTTCCAGTAAACAGTTATGAGGAAGGTTCTGCGGTCTGACCCAGAAGTTGATGAGGCACCGATTCTCGCACGAAGCAGATGACGGACGTGGAGCAACATTGACAGACGTGGAATCAAGCAGACGACGGACGGCATTTTCACTCCTGAAAGCACTGCAACCATCAACAGATTAGCAGCCGAACATGCAACAAGCTGCGTGCCCAGTGGAGAATCAAACTCGAGCAGAAGGACGACAGCAGCAACTCGTAGAGGACGACAGCAGCAACTCGTAGAGAGAAAGCAGCAACTCGTAGAAGACGACAGCAGCAACTGCTGTGGGCGATGATAGCAACAACTCATTGAGCTCAAATCTCCGGAAGACGAAGGCCATTGCCTGCAGGAGTCGTGTGTCGTGGGGTCACGGGAATTTGATCTATCGCCGGAAGTGGGTCTATCGCGGGGAAGCCTGTCTATCGCGGCTTCTCGGTCTATCGCCGGCAAGGGCCATCTTTCGCGGGGGTCTATCGCGAGTCTCACGGAAAATCGGTCTATCGCAGGGAAGCCCGACTATCACGGCTTCTTGGTCTATCGCCGGCAAGTGCACGTGTCTCCCGGAAAATCGGTCTATCGCGGGGAAGCCCGTCTATCACGGCTTCTCGGTCTATCGCCGGCAAGGGCCATCGTTCGCGGGGGTCTATCGCACGTCTCACGGAAAATCGGTCTATCGCAGGGAAGCCCGACTATCGCGGCTTCTCGGTCTATCGCGCGTGTCACGGCGCTGGCGGTCAGTCGCGAGTTCGCGCCCGCTTTCCCGGCCCCTTCTCTCAGCCTTTGCCCTGCGTGCGCCGCCTGTTGTCAGCGCTAAGGCGTCAAGAGTCTCGACTCTGATTCGCCGGCTCGTGCAAATCAGTGTCTGACATTTTTACTTGGGTTTTAAGCTGGGCTTTAGGAAGGAGTCGGCATCGTCGCGTGAAAATTTGAATTTTCTTAAGGAGGGTCATCGCTTAAAGTGTTTTTTCTTCAGCTTTAAAAAGTAATAAAAAATATATATTAAAAAAAACAAAAGGTTTGGAGATGAAGGAAATCAGAGAATTTTTCTTGGAAGAGGGTTTCTCATTTTGCGAATAGCGTGGGACCGAGGATTGCAACTCTTGTTTTCTCGCGTCCTCTCTCTGAAATGTCGACTTCTATTCCCTCGTTAATCTTGAACAATGTGGCTCCCCCTCAGTCCGTGTCCCCACTTGAGATGGAGTCCGTCCTAGTGGACGTCGCGCCCCCAGAGGTCTCTTTATGCAAGGTGTCTGTGGCTGCAAAGCAAGAAGAACTAATGAAAACTTGCCTGATCGGTCAAATGTTTGGCCCCAGGCCCCCTCTTGAAAGTGTGAGAACTTGGCTTCGCAAGGAGTGGTTCCCGCGTGGCCTAATTGTGTCCAAATGTCAATTCCTGCCGGCGAATCACCTGCTTCTAGTCTTTGAGAGCGAAGAGATGGCTTTCGAAGCCCTGCAAGCTGGCCCCTGGCAAGTGGGCCGGTCCACCCTTTGCCTTTTTAAGTGGACCCCGGACTTTGTCCCGAACAGATCAAAGCCTCTTCGTTACCCGCTTTGGGTGGAGCTTCCCAATCTGCCTTTCTTCATGTATGGATTTCTTCGTGAAATCGTCTCACCGATCGGTCGCCCGATGGCCGCAAGACAGGATGTTGGGGGGTTAATCTACGATGGTGCTCAACATTCTTTCAATGCAAGATGGCATCCGCAGATCTGCGTTGAAACAGACCTGAACGAGGTCCTTCCCTCGAAGATCTCCATAAATTATGGAGATGGTAAGACCTGGACACAAGAAGTTACTTACAAGAATTTGCCAAACGCGTGCTTCCGGTGCGGGCATCAAGGTCATAGGATCAAAGACTGCCCCCTGAAGAAAAGTACCAATAAAAACAAGCTTAAACCAGATGGGACCCTAGACCCTCTCCCCCAAGATGACACTCGGGGTCATCCCCCTCCAATGGAGGAAGAAGAGGGAACTCGCGTTGCTGAGACGGATTCAGAGGGATTCACTGAAGTGAGACGCAGGAGGAAAGTTAGCCCTCGAAGATCAACAGCAAGGAATACTACGACAGTTGCCCCCTTGAATAACATTTACTGTAACCTAGAAAAAGAGATTAATGAGGTCGACTTCCCAGGGGACAACCACTTTGAAGAAGACCCCACTAACAATATCCTTGGATGCTCTACTAGCAAAGAAGACAACCAAGAAGGTTATACCACGAGTAAAGAGGAAGGCTTCACTACCAGCAATGAAGACAACCCAGACAGCGAAAGCTCCTCTCTTGGTCCTACCCTCCCGGTATGCTTTCCAAGATTACCGCAACAAAAGTCAAAGCTTAAAGGAAAACAACCTTCTGGCATGCCTTGGAAGAGCCCCCTCAAGAGTAGGATCCTAAGTCAAGAAGTAGGGAGGAAAAAAGAAGACCACAAGAAGAGAAAAGATCGGGTCCCTCCCCTCAAAGAGGGCAACCATCATTAATGAAATTCACATCTCTAAACGTCAGGGGTCTGTCTGACCCGTCAAGAGCTTCGATTCTTGGCCAGTGGTTCAAAGACAAGTGCTTCGTCCCTGACTTTATTTGCTTACAAGAGATCAAAATCGACGGAGGGGATCTACAGAAACGGCTTAAATGCATTTCTCCGAACCACCTTTGGTTCTCCACTTCTCACCCTAGAGGGACGGGGGGTGCTTCGATCGGCATTAGTCACTCCTTGTCTGGCAATGTGACCTCGACTTTTGAAGGTCGGAATCATTGTTGGATTGCTGCCTCTTTCGGGTTCCCTTTCCAGTTCACTGTGGTCTCAATTTATGCCCCTAATGGTGAAGCAGATAGAATGGATACTTGGGCTTCCCTCGACTCCCTTTCACACAATGTTCTGATTTGTGGGGACTTCAACATGGTTGAGTTTCCTGAGGACCGATGGAATAACAAAGGAAAAATTATTGACGGTCAAGAGAAAGAGATATGGGACAAAATCAAGGTCCATCTCGACCTGGTCGAGGTGAAAGACATGAAGGGGTTCGCCTGGTCAAATCTCCAATCAGGGGACTCTTTGAGGAAAGCAAGACTTGATAGATACTACATCGATCAGAGCACCATCCTTCAGTGGGGTATTCCGTCGATTTCCCAACACATGGACCTAACTATCTCATACCACTATCCGATTACTCTGTCTTTCAAACAGATTCCCATATTCCAGAAAGCTCCTTGGTTTCATGCTTGTCAGACATTGTTTTCCCTCCCCTCTGTCCACCAAGAAATTTCTGAGGTTTGGACGGAAGCCTTTGCTTACTGTAATGAACCAGCTAAGTGTTGGAGAAGCGCAATAGAAAGGACTTAAAAAATTCTAATCAGGACTCAAAAGGCTATAAGAGAAATCCGAAAAAAAAGAAGAGAAACGGTGTACCGGAGGCTCTCACGGCTTGAAGAAGAGGTGAACAAAGGTAAGTTACATTGCCAACAAGGTCTTTTGAAAATCAGGGGAAGACTAAGATTAGAGGAGGAGGTTCAAAGGAAAAATCTTCAAATTTTCTTCAAAGATTGGTGGGCAGGGAAGGCCGACAAACCAACGAAAGAAATGTGTAACATCCTCAAAAGGAAACAAGCCAGGGAATCCATCCCCCTATTGGTCGATAACAATGGAACTAAATGTTGCACGGAAGTGGAGAATAGATTGATCATCGTCGAACACTTTACCAATCTTCTCGGGGTCTCGTCTCCTCTTTCCCCCCACAGGCGCGACTCCATGGCAACCATCTCAGGGTTGCTCAAACCAGAATCCCACAAAACTTGATTGCTCTACTGGATGCCAACATCTCCGAGAATGAAATTATTGAGGTTATTGATGCCCTTCCCAATGGGAAAAGTCCGGGTCCGGATGGCCTTACCAATGAGTTTTTCAAGTCCTTCAAACATCAGGTTGCCACCCCACTGCGCCTCGTGTGGCAAGAGGCTCTCTCCTTCGGTGCACTCCCTGAGTGCCTGAATAATGGCGTCATCAAGTTAATCCACAAACCGGGAGATAAGAACAAAATTGAAAACTGGCGCCCGATTACCATGCTCCAAACAGGATACAAGATAATTGCAAAAGTTATCGCCAACAGAATCTCTTGTCATTTAAAGTCATGGCTGTGCGAGGACCAGAAAGGTTTTATCAAAGGTAGATCTATACTTGAAGCAATTATCGATATTTGGGAAGGCCTTGCTTTTGCTGAGGAGTCTGCTCAAGATCTGGTATTCATTAAGATCGACTTCGACAAAGCGTATGACAGATTGGAATGGGACTTTATTCTTCAATCATTGAAAGACCATGGATGCAGCCAAAAGTTCACGAAGATGGTTTCCACTCTTCTTGGAAATGCTTCAACTAGAATAAACATCAATGGTAAGCTCTCTGAGCCCATTCGTTTAAAAAGATCAATTAGGCAAGGCTGCCCTTTGGCTCCTTTACTATTCGCTATCGCCTCGAATGGACTCAGCTACCTATTAAAGCATCACATGGACGCTGGCAATCTCAAGGGTCTTTCCTTACCCCTAAATCCCGGCCAATTGATTGTGAGACTTTTTGCTGATGACATGAATGCCTTTGTGCATAACGATATAAACAGCATTGAGGTGTTTTGGTGGTGCCTCCACACCTTTTGTGTGGCATCAGGCTCAAAAATCAACCATGCTAAAACTGCTTTTAGAGCAATCAGCGGACATACTCCCCAATTGTTGGTGGATCAGGGGTGTCAAGTTATCCCTAGCGGTCAAGTCTTCCGTCTCCTTGGCATTCCGATGGGATTCGACATCTCAATGGACCAACGCTGGAACTGGGTGCTATCCAAGCTGGATAGGAAGCTGAATCAGTGGAAAGGTATGCAAGTCAACCTGGCAGGGCGTGCTATGGTTGTTAACACATTTATGCTGTCTACAATTATTTACTTTATCTCGTGTTGGAGACCTAAGGAGAAAGACTTGGCTAAAGTGGAAAGAATCTGCAGAAACTTCCTTTGGACTGGGGACCCCAACAGGAGGGGGATTCCCAAAATCAAATGGGAAACTTGCATTAGCCCTAAAGACTCAGGGGGCTTGGGAATTTTGGATATTGTTGGGTTGGCTGATAAGTTGGCGGCAAAGTGGCTTATCAAGGCTTGGAGCAATAGGGAGTCCTCTTGGGCTAAATTGATCTTCAGAAACACGGAAGACCTTACCTTGGTTGGCCACCCTGGTTGGAAGGACATAGGGATTCTCACGCTTTTGTTCTCCCCCCACCCGGTCTTCCCTAAAGGCTCTAGCCTCGTGTGTTCCTTATGGAAGAATTGGAACAAGGCCAAACAGTTCATCAGAATCAGTGATGAGTGGAAGTGGGCGGCTGGCATAAGACAAAATGACTCTATTTGGTTCCCGATCAGTGGCATTCGGGGGGTGGAGTCTTGGAACCTCCAAACTGCAAGGCGGTTATGGAACAAGGGGTTCAAATAGTGGAAACAACTCTGGAAACAAGAGACCAGCCAGTGGATTAGGTTCGAAGATTTGGATCCGAGACTTAGAGTTACCTCTGAGGAATGGACTCTTCTTCAAAGCAGGTGTTTAGCCTGGGACCGCTCAACTACCCGCCTTCTCTGTGGTCAGGATCTTCCTTGCTTGGAGGGCCTCAAATGGAGCAATGGTAAGAAGCTATCCAGAATCCCCAACTTCAAAGAGGACTTAGATGTTCACCACACCCTTAACAAGAGATGGTGCCTTTCTTGGACCAAACTTCGGTGGGAGCTAAAATTCATGTCTATTTGGCACCCCCTAATTGAGGTCAAAAAGTCCGTTCTCATGTGGCAAATCTTGCATAAAGGTATCTGGACCAATGCAAGGGCTAACAAAATCTGTGGTGTGCTGCCATGGTGCAAGCGTTGCCATCGGTGCATCGAAGATTTAGCTCACCTGTTCTTCGACTGCCCCAAGTCCTGTGTTATCTGGCATCACGTGACCCGAATTTTGAGACTCACAAGTCAAATCAACTGGCAACAAGTGATGTTGGGTGAGGCGATCGGCTGCTCATCGAGGCTGTGGAATGCCATCAGAGGTGAGGCTCTCTGGAAGATTTGGAGGGAGCGTTGTGCTGTCAATTTTGGCCAAACTCCTAAGGAATGGTCGATCGAGAAATCCTTGTTTCTCCTAGGTAAAAGAATCTCCCGACTCAAGAGATCCCCACCATTTAAACATCACTGTATTTATCTCCTCGAAAACAACAAGTTGAAACCCAAATGGGTCCCACATGAGGGTGATGATAAGTTTATCCGCCTCATTTGTAATGCCCAGTAGCTTGCCATACTCCTCCCCTGCATTGTGGGATTTGGGGGGTCCCATGGGCACTAGTCCCACTCACTTGTAACTTTTTCTCTTTATTATAATTAAAGTCCGGGAGATTAGGCTAAGGCCGAACTTCCTTTATTTAAAAAAAAAAAAAGAAGAAGAAGCAGTGATTTTGGATTTGAGGAAGAAGGAGCTCGTTGATCCATCGCGACTGATCAGAACATGAAAGAAGCAGAAGAAGGAGCTCATTGATCCATCACGACTGATCAGGAGGCAGGACTGATTGGGTGTCCATCGTGACTGCATGGGTGTCCGTCGCGACTGACCTTGGGTGCGTCCGTCACGGCTGATGGAGTATCCATCACGATTGATCAGGAGGGTGTCCATCGTGTGTGGGTGTCCTTCGCGACTGAGGGGGTCCGACTGACTGGTGCGATTGTTTGGGCGATTGGCCGCGGTTGCTGACTGATGCGGAGTTGGGTCCATCTTTCGAGGGGGCACAGTTTTCGACGGCTTTGTTGTTTTCTCCTCGGGCGAAAGTCTTCCCCGCCGCCTCTTTTATTGCGTTTCTTGTAGAGTTTTTTTATGGCTTAGAAGTTAGAAGTAATAAAAAGTCTAAAATCCGGTCACTTTAGAGCGCTCCCAGTTTGCGAGTTCTCTCGCTTGACCGTTTAAAATTTGAAGCTTTTATTGTAATTTTGAAAAAAAATAAAAGAAAAGAGTTAAGGAGATTATGGAACATTAAAGGAGAAGAAAGAAGTTTTCTTGAGTATTTAGCTCGTGGAGAAGGACCCTCCGACTGTTATTCACGAGTGGGAAACGAGTATGCGAGAAAGAAAATAAATGATACCTGATGCTTCTCCAACAATCCATTGATCCTCGTGTAGATCTTGCGAAATCCTTTTAATTTGGTCATGGATGTGGCGACCCCCTCATTTGTGAGAAGTAACCTCGCCCCTCCTTCTGGGGAGACCGGTAACCTGGCCTCTCTGTTGGAGGGGGGGTCTTGTGCCGCCCCTGGGGCCTCCGAGAGTGTTGAACCCCCCGTGGTCTCCCTCAGTAGATCCGCAATTCTGTCAACTCAGGAGGAGCTCAAGAAAGTTTGCCTCATTGGCCAAATGTTTGGCCCTAGGCCCCCACTCGAAACTGTGCGATAGTGGCTTCGAAATGAGTGGTCCCCCCGTGGACTAATTATTTGTAAGTGTCAATTCTTACCGGCAAGCCACATGTTGCTAGTCTTTGAAAATGAAGATATGGCATTTCAAGCCCTAAGCGTCGGCAGCTGGCAACTCGGCCGGGCGACCCTGTGCCTATTCAGATGGTCCCCTGATTTTACTCCCGACAAATCGAAATCGCTTCGGTACCCTCTCTGGGTTGAGCTCCCTAACCTTCCATACTTCTTGTACAACTTCGTGTGGGACATTTTTTCTCCTATCGGCAAGCCGTTGGCCTCACGCGAGGACATTGGTGGTCTCATTTATGAAGGTGGAAAACACTCGTTCAACGCTCGGTGGCACCCTCAAATCTGTGCCGAGGCCGACCTCAGCATGCCGCTTCCATCGAAGATCAAAGTGGACTTGGGCGAAGGGGATGTATGGGAGCACGACATCAATTACAAAAACCTTCCTAATGCGTGCTTTGGTTGTGGCCAACAAGGCCACAGGATTAAAGATTGCCCTTTGAAACAAAAAAGCAAGCAAAATCAAGAAGCTTCCAAAAACACTCAAGACAACAAAGGCGCTTTGGCCCACTCGACGAAGGAAGAGGAAGGCAAGGGCCCCCGTAATCCTAAAGCTGATGCAGACAGGTTCATCGAAGTCAGAAGAAGAAGGAAAAGAAGCCCTAGGGCGACTTCTGAGCGAAACATCATGTCAGTTACCCCCTCTAGCAATTTATATTGCAATCTCGAAAAAGAGATCAATGAGTTTGACTACCAAGGTGGGAACCTACTTGAGGTGGACACCAACGACAAAGCCTTACAGATCCCTGATAATAAAGAAACCTCCCAGGAGGGCTACACTACAAGCAAAGAAGATGGCTTTACCACTAGTAAGGAAGATAACATGGATAGTGAAAGTTCCATATCGGATCGTCTATTCCGGAAACGGTGTCGAAAACAGTGCCCAAGTCTTCCCAGCAGGAGGCATCCCACAAAGGAAAACAACCTATGGAGTTACCCTGGAAAAGCCCCCACAAGAACCTATTGCTAATTCGGCATCCGATCCCAACGAAAAAGAAAGATGAATCCAAGAAAAGAAAGGACAAAGCTCCCTCCCGCAAAGAGGGATCACTACGACAATCATCATCATCTTGTTAAACGCTAGAGGGCTTACCGACCCCTCAAGAGCGACCATCATTGGTCAATGGCTTCACGACATTAGCCTAAACCCATAATTTATATGTATTCAAGAGATTAAAATTGACGGAGAAGACCTCAAAAAATAGCTTAGGCAGGTCTCATCGACCCATGTTTGGATTTCAACGGTGCACCAGCAGGGGTCCGGTGGAACGGTAATCGATATTCATCAACTCTGGTTTGAAAAGCTTGAGAACTCCATTGAAGATGGAAGGCATCGATGGATTGCTGTTTCTTTTGGTGCTCCTCTTTGTTTTACTCTGGTTTCTTTATACGCCCCCAACAGGGAATTAGAGAGACTGAACATATGGGCCTCCTTGGACTCGCTCCCCCACAACGTGCTTATTTGTGGTGACTTCAACATGGTGGAGGACCCTATGGATAGATGGATGGGCAAGGGCAGGGTCATCGATAGTCTGGAGAAAGAAACGTGGGACAAAACCAAACTTCGCTTGGATTTGGTCGAATTCAAAGACTCGAATGGCTTTTCTTGGTCAAATCTCCAAGCGGGTGAGGACCTGAGGAAAGCTAGACTTGATAGATGCTACATCCCTCAGAGTTTTACTCATCAGTGGGGCCACCCGTCCCTTGCGCAACGCACCGACCTCACCATCTCTGATCACTACCCGATCGTTATCACTTTCCAACCTTCCCACAAGATCCGTGAGGCTCCTTGGTTCCATGCCAGTGCGCCCACCTTCTCTCTCCCCTCCGTCCATCAAGAAATTGTTGATGTGTGTGTTGTGGAAGGAGGCGTTCGCCTCCGGCTTGTCCCCAGCCAAGTGCTGGAGAAGTGCGGTCAATAAGTCTCGACAGATCATGATTAGATCCAGGAAGATGCTCGAGACTCTACGGCGGGCTCGTAGGGAAGCTCTTTACCACAGGAGGCTCGAGAAGGAAGTGAACAAAGGAAAATATCAAGCCTAGAAAGGTCTTCGAAAAATCAGAGCGCTGTTGAGATACGAGGAAGAAATACAAAGGAAAAATTTGCAAATTTTCTTCAAGGAGTGGTGGGCTCGCAAAGCCGACAAACCCACCAAAGAGATGTGTCGTATCCTTAAAAGGAAACATAAGAGAGAATCGATCCCCTTATTGCTAGAATTAAATGGCAATGTATGCAATATGGAAGAAGATAAATTTGGGATCATTGAAGGGCACTTCACGAGACTCCTGGGGACCTCAAACCCCCTCTCCCACTATAGAAGGGACTGTATGGTAGCCATATCTAGGGTTTCCCCCCGCAGGATACCACTCAACCTTTGCTCCCTGCTACATGCCCCTATCTCTGAAGTAGAAATCATTGAGGTCATTCATGCCCTCCCTCCCGGTAAAAGCCCAGGACCCGACGGGCTCACTAATGAGTTCTTTAAATCCTTCAAGTTGGTGGTTGCCACCCCTCTTTGTCTGGTTTGGCAAGAGGCACTCAAGTTTGGCGCACTTCCTTCTTGTCTCAACAATGGTATTATCAAGTTAATACACAAAAAAGGGGAAAAGAACAGAATAGAGAACTGGCGTCCTATTACGATGCTCTAAACAGGATACAAGATCATTGCCAAAGTCATTGCCAATAGAATCTCTTGCCACTTCAGAGCGTGGCTAAGCGAGGACCAAAAAGGTTTCATCAAAGGCAGGTCAATTTTGGAAACCATTATAGATATTTGGGAAGGTCTTGAATTTCCAAATGAGTCTAAACAAGATATGGTCTTCCTCAAGATCGACTTTGATAAAGCCTACAATAGGCTAGAATGGGACTATATTCTGCAGTCGCTCCAAGATCTTGGATGTAGTCAAAAATTCACCAAGATGATCGCGACCCTTCTCGGAAACACATCGATCCAAATTAACATTAACAGCAAACTTTCGAAGGTGATCAAACTTAGAAGATCTATCAGACAAGGGTGCCCATTGGCTCCCCTTCTCTTTGCCATCGCCACGGAGGGGCTTAGCAGGCTTGTGGCGCACAAGGTGGAAGCTGGTAATATCAAAGGCCTCCGCTTGCCTCACGACCACAGTCAGATCACCATGAGACTTTTTGCCGATGATATGAACGCGTTTGTTCACAATGATAGTACTAGCCTGGAGACGTTCTAAAGGTGTCTTGCTACTTTTTGTGAAGCCTCTGGATCCATAATCAACCACTCTAAGACCGTCTTTAGAGCTATTGTGGGGTCTCAGCCCGGCCTTCTCATTGATCATGGCTCTCAAATCATTCCGTAGGGCCAAATTTTTTGGCTTCTTGGGATCCCCTTGGGATTTGGCGTCTCTATGGAACAGCAGTGGAACTGGGTCCTAGCCAAACTCGAAAACAAGCTTAACTATTGGAGAGGTATGCAAATCAATCTTGCTGGTCGTGCTATGGTTATCAACACATTCCTCCTTTCTTCTACCATTTATTTCCTTTCTTACTGGGGACCAAAAGAGCATGATCTATCCAAATTAGATAGTATTTGTAGAAACTTCCTTTGGACGGGCGATCACAATAGAAAGGGGGTGCCTAAAATCAAATGGTCCATCTGCACCAACCATAGAGATAGTGGGGGACTTGGTATCTTGGACATTGGGTGCATGGCTAACAAACTGGCAGCCAAATGGATGATTAAGGCTTGGTGCAATGGGGAGGCCGCATGGGCCAAGTTGATCTTCAAAAACAAGAACGAGTTGGCGCTCATGGGTTTCTCAAATTGGAAGAATCTTGACATCTTGACCTCGCTGTTTTCCCTGATCCCCGTCTTCCCAAAAGGCTCTAATCTCATGTGCTCCCTATGGAAGAGTTGGAATAAAGTCAAAAGATACACAAGAATTAGTGAAGACTCGAAGTGGGCTGCTGGTATCAGACAAAACGACTCTATCCGTTTTCCGATCCATGGCATCCGGAGTGTGGAATCTTGGAACATTCAAAATGCCAAGAAGTTATGGAACAAAGGCTTCAAAAAATGGAAACATCTCTGGAAACAAGACACCAACCGCTGGATCAACTTCGAGGATATTGACCCTTGCGTCAACTTTTCGTACGAAGAATGGAATACTTTGCAAAGCAGATGTCTCGCCTGGGATCGACACAAAACTCGCCTTCTCATGGGACACAACACATCGAGCTCGCTTGGTCTTAAATGGCACAATGGGAATAGCCTATCAAAAATCCCAAACATCAAAGAAACGATTGACTATCAGGTTAACCTCAACAAGAAGTGGTGCTTGTCATGGACACGGCTTCGGTGGGACATGAAGTTCATGGCTATCTGGCACCCCCTCATAGAAATCAAAAAGTCTCTCCTCTTATGGAAAATTCTTCATCATGGAATCTAGACCAACCTTAAGGCTAGCAAACTTTGTGGGATCCCTCCCTGGTGCAAACGCTGCTACCGGTCTATCGAAGATGTTCCACACATCTTCTTTACCTGCCCCAACTCCAACAGACTCTAGCAGACGATTGGAAAGAAAATTAGACTTCAGAGACATCTCAGTTGGCAGCAAGCCCTGCTGGGAGAAGTGATCGGCTGCTCCGCGACTCTCTGGAACGCCATCAGAGGGGAGGTCCTATGGAAAATTTGGCGGGAAAGATGTGCTCTCAACTTCGGTGACTCCCCCAAGGAGTGGTCATTTGAGAAATCGATGTTCCTCCTTGGCAAAAGGATTGTTAACTGTAAGAAATCCCCCCCCCCCTTCAGGCATCATCAAGTTCTCCTTTTGATCAATAATAAGTTTAAACCCAAGTGGGCCCCTCATGAAGGTGATGAGAGGGTGATTAACCTTCTTTGTAATGCCATCGCTCTGTAAAAGCTTCCCCTGCTTTGTGGGATTTCGGGGGTCCCGTGGGCACTAGTCCCCTTCTCTTGTACTTTTCTTTCTCTATTTAATTCAAGTCCAGGAGAGTAGCTAATGCCAAACTTCCTTTATATAAAAAAAAAATCTCACTTTACACACTTAAAGTGGTTCTCACTTTCCGCACACCATCTTGGATATCCGCTTCTCTTGAGGTTATACGTGGGTTGTTTCTTAGCATAGATTATAAAGGAAGTTGAAGCGTCCTTTTAGCACTTGGACTTTTGAAGCGAATCTCGCCAAGCAATTCAGTGTATGCATTTGTACATTGGCGGCAGTAGTTCAAAAATCTTTCAAAGTTTTTTCCTTTCGAATTTTATTCTTTCAAAGGATCGTCTGAAGATAATCTTTGGAGTTGGCCTTTTCATATCCATTTATGCTTCTTACAATTCGTTAGAGAGAAAGATGATCCAAAAAAAAAAAAAAACTACATACTCATCAATTGCATACATTATTGTCCTCCTCTAACATACATTATTGTCCTCCTCTAAGATACATTATTGTCCTCCTCTAAGCTAGTGGAATGGGATGACACAATTGCAGCTATGGAGAACGCAAAACAAGGATCTGAGCACTTCGCAAAGGATCTGCAATGAGCATAAGAAAAAAGAACGCAACGCTGGCTCCCTTGAAAAACACCACAAAACGCTCCACAATGCGGTTCCAACAACTACGGTAGAAGATCTGAATGATGTACTTAGACTTCGATTATAAAATCCATCGTTGCTGAGAAACATCATACCCACTCAAAGTGTGCATCAAGTATAAGAAAAGAGAACCAAGTATAAGAAACAACCATGGGAAGCATACAACTCACACACACATATATATACACGCACACAGACACACACACATATGCAAGTCTTTTTGTAACTCCTTTTGGAGTTCGCATCCTTCAAACCTTCAGAATAACAAGGTAGGGGTATATTGGATCAACTAAATGTGTGTGTAGAGGATATCTATAAATAAATCGTGCAGTACCACCTTCTTCCAACATGTAAGGTACGATTCCCACCAATGGAGTAATGCACATATCGTATACTCATACAGAATAGATCAAAAAATTAAGAGGAGATTAATGTTTTAGAACGGTTTCCTACATAAAAAGAGAACAAAAAAAGTATAAGTATGTACTTAGAGCTGCATGAATCTTTGTAGGAAAGCAAAGGATAAAACGCTGGATGTAAACGAGACTCAGTTCATAGTATTCACCCTTCCTCCATAGAAGGTCGCTAAGAGACTTTCTACCATGTTGTAAAATCGTGAACTCTATGCTCAGCTTCAAATACTTCAGCGAACCCCACTTCAGTATTTCTCGTTTTCAGCACAACATGTTGATTATCCACCTCTCACGAGGATGTGATGTGCAAAGAAATGGTTTTTTGTTCGTCCCACTTCAAGCATGGGTTTAATAAACCGTTGAAACGTCCTTTTAGGAGTTCAACGTTTTTAGAGAAGCTTTCCACCCACTTTGGACTAATTGTAGATTTATACTGAAGAATCTACTATTTTCAGGCAATTGAGCGCAATATTCTGCCTCCTAAGATCTGATCTTTCAAACGATTGTCTTAAGATGGTCGTTACAAACCTAAGTTGGTTGCATGCATCTTAGGTTTAATGAAGAACAAATAACACATGTTTTGGACATTGTTATCGACTAGTGCTAGTTCACATAGTTTGTAGTACATATGACTCCCCTCTTATCAACAATCCATAGGTCAACCAAAGCATTGCGAGCGTACCTCCTCTCTCTCTCTCTCTCTCTCTCTCTCTCTCTCTCTCTCTCTCTCTCTCTCTCTCAGTTTTGGCAACACAAGGACATCAAATCGCAGTGTCTTTCCACTAGAGCCTAGGATAAATCTAATGAGCACATCGGTTCGTGAAGCCAACCCATTTTGAATGCTTTATTAGACTTCCTTGATGGTTCTTTATAGCACACATGAGCAAGTTATATCTATCGTATGGGTCTAGGAGAGACAAACAAAGAAGAAACAAAGGGAGGTATTAGGACACTAGCAAAAGGAGGGCGAATTGCATGCTCTATATGGTGCAGGGAAGGAACGAGTAGCTTCTAATAGTGTTATCCTATTTGAGAAGATGACCTAATGTTAGACTAATGTTATACCTCATATATTCATACTCAACTATCTTGTATCATTCTTTATTTGATTCCCTTTACTCATATTAGACATGTTGTTTTTCTGTGGAAGATTGTTAAAGTACAAATGGCTGTCAAATGCTCTTGTGTATGTATGTTATAATAACAAGCCGTGATCTGATTAGGCATACAGTTTACTAACATAGAGTATTTTTTAACATATGTTCGCTAAACGCGCTCTTTAATTTTTTGTTTTCTGCATTTTCCATATGAACGGGAACAACGATCGTCTGCACATAGAAAAATGACATTTCAACATTGAATGAACGAATTAATGTTGTTGTTGATAGTGCGTAGTCAATAGTTGTGTAATCCATAAATAATATTTGTGTACTCTATGTGTTGGGAAATGTTCATGTTATTGAATTCACAACTGTGATACGATTGGAGGACACTTTTACCAATGATAAGACACTTATAATCCCTCTCATATATCAAGACTTTAGTTGTATCCATGTGGAGGGCACATATGAAACGGAGTGGCCAAACCCAAAGTGTATGATCGAAACAAATAGGGACGTTTTCGTAACTTAAAGTTATATTACGAATCTTGAAGTTGATCATGGATAGGTCTCGTACGAGGTCTCACAAAATCTTTCTAGGTCGTAACTAGGCTCAGGGAATAGTAGAGTAGTTTCAAAATCTCCGATATTCCTTGTGCTAGAGGTTGGACTTTAACATACCTTTGTTATAGGGCTTGACGTATGTTATTGTACCTCTCTCTCTCTCTCTCTCTCTCTCTCTCTCTCTCTCTCTCTCTCTCTCTCTCTCTCTCTCTCTCTCTCTCTCTCTCTCTCTCTCTCTCTCTCTCTCTCTCTCTCTCCCTCCCAATTTGGCAACAGAGTCCTCATAATTGCACAGTGTTTCCACTAGAGCCAAAGATAAATCTAATGTGCACATAGGTATGTGAAGCCATTCCATTTTGAATATCTATCGTATGGGACTATGAAAGCCAAACAAAGAAGAAACAAAGGGAGATAGAAAGACATTCAAACGCATGGGAAGTTGGATGCTCTACATGGTGCATAGAAGAAAAGAGTGGCTTCAAAGAATGTTATCCTCTTTAAGATGAGGACCAAATGTCAGCATAAGGAGGTGAAGCAAGAAAGTTAGAGTTTTCTTGTTCAAAATTCCACACTACAAGTGATTAGCCATCTCCTCATCAAAGAGATGTCCAATAAAAGATCAATTATTTTGAATGTTTTCAACACATTGACGTTTTTGAAAACATCCAATTCTAATGAAGAACTCTTTTTGAAAAAAATCACGTCCTTATAGTAATGTAGCAGCAATGCCAAATCCTAGTCAAGCACTAGAACTATTCTGGGATCAAATGAAGGGCCTTTTCAAATAGAGATGGCAAAGAACATATCCAAGAAATAGAGTGAGATCTAACTTCAGAGTATTTTCTAGATGCAATGGAAACTCCATAGTATCCACTTCTAGGGCTCCTGTGCTTGCAAAATATGTGTTCTCTATTACCATGCATATCTCCGCTTGCTGAGCATGGATGGGCTGGAGCTCTTAACATAGAATTGCCCAAGGTGATGATGGAGCCACCAAAATAGAAGCGCAAGCATGAGATATGTGTGTCGAAATATTGGTCATGGAATCGTAAGTTTATCTCCTCTACAAATAAGCACAAGAATTAAGGAAGTGGTGGTATAGCATGTTACATACACAATCATCTTTTCATGGAAACTTATGAATGCATAGGGCTACTACCTCATAGGCCCAATTACAATTATATAAATACACACAGAACAGACACACACACACATACACACACACACACACACACACACATATATATATATATATATATATATATATATATATATATATATATATATATATATATATATATATATATATATATATATATATATATATATATATATATATATATGTATGTATGTGTGTGTGTGTGTGCCTTCTTATGTGTGTGTGTTCTTATGCTTTCACTATTTTTTCTTTGAATAATTGTGTTTAGAGATGTACTTATGCCTTGAAAACGTGTTTCCCTCTTTTTATGAGGAGGTTTTTCCCGGTTTGTGTATTATTAGGATTTTTTATGTACTCCATGTCTATCGAAGGTACAATTCAATATGAAGACAGAGAGGCAACTAACCTTGTAGAGGACCGTATTTCGTCTATAATCACTTCTACAAGCTTGTGTATTAGGCTCATAGAAAGGGATACCTTTAGAAGCTCCATATAACAAGAAGAGTGGAGTACATGGTATGCTGAGTGCTAGACAAGTTATAGATAGAGGTACAAAGATCAATGTGCGTCATTGTTTGCACAAAAGGTGTAGAAATACTTTTTTGTATGCATGTTTTGATATTGATGGATATATTCAGGTTCTTCAATGTGAATGTGACAATGATGATGCTAATTTTATTGTACATTGATAATGCTCTTTCTACAAAGACATTTGGCATGATCTAATATGAAAGAGAATTTTAACAAGTTCACTATACGATAGCTTTGAATACACTTGTTTTGAAGTACATGATGGCATCACATACTTTCATTATGTTATTTGTGTATGGAGAACTACGAACACAATTAGGTTATCAACATTGCGATAATGGAAAAGGTAGTGCTTGCCTAACAATTACTAGTCTACAAGAGGGAAATAATCTTCATCAACTTTGAATGGAAATACATGAGGAATCAAAAAATAATCTAGACTAATTTTTGAACTTTTTGACACCCTTCACGGCATATCCTACAAATAAAGAAGACCACAAAAAACATTGAGGTGATAGAGGACCATAGTTTGAGGGGGACCGACAAACCTCCAATCCTACAAATAAAGTTATAAAAGAATGTTCTTTATCAACAGTTCATCCTATGTAGATGAGATCGATTATGTGTTCATTTTTTAACCTTCTTTGAGAAATCACATAAAAACTATCCATCCCACTTTATTTCAACCTATGGCCCACCTGATTCCACTCCTATGGTTCACTTCTTTCTATACATAACATTTAAAATAAGTAGGGGCCTTTCTTGGTTCCGTTCTTGTCTTCTGATCCTCTGTCGTTCCTAGCATTTGATGGGATGTACATTTCTTTCTCTTCATACGCATACGCACACTTCTATGTTTTTACAGAAAACCAAAAAAGGCATTTTGTGTGTTTTTCTTTGAAAACAACAGAAAAGGGAGATATATGACACGTAAAAACATTTTATGCTTGAATATAATGTGAGGAAAGAATCTCTATGTTTAGAAGGCAGATGAGTCTAAACGATACCACAAAACTGACATCAACGGGATAGAATTTAGACTACTCTCTCAAGCCCTTATCAGTTTTCAAAATACAAGAAAAATAATTATTCTGAGGTTTGTTCTTGAGGACAACATGATTCCTAGTTTCTTGATGCCATGTGCCCATGTGCCAGAAAAAAATGTCAACCTGAAACAAACAAATTCATTATATTGAGGGAGTCAAAAAGTCAAAACACAATGTAGTCACAAAAATACATCAAAAAGTCACGAATAAGTGTTGCAACACAACACAATGTAGTCACAAAATACAATTCAATAAATTCACAAAACAAGGAAATAAATTCATCACACTATAAAAAATCTACTACCTGCCTTATGAAGGGTACAACCTCAAAAACTATAGGACTGGCAAGTCCTCAAGACGAGATTTGTATTCGTACGTTGTAACCGTTCATCCAATAATAAAAATAAACAGAAAATCTCTGTACTCAACACACCGAACGGATGGTTATACTAATGGACATGAGTCTTTTTATTTCACGACGGATATAAAATACCTCTCATTTTTAATTCAATTTGAAAGCATAAAAAACGCGTCTATCTCTTGAATCTAAACCTGATCGATGGTCAAACCTATCACCACCAATCTAAAACATAATCAAGCCTCTTTCCAAAGGTAAAAGCCTGCCTAGAAATGCGTTCTTCGTTGCTTTCAAAGATGTTATTGCAGAACCTGTTGTGAAGGTTTGGCAAGGATTCTTGAGGTTTTGGCCTTTTCATAACATGGCAAGAGCAAGATAGAGAACTCGAGAACAATCACTAAGCTCCGCGTAAACTTGTAGAAACATCCCTCACCAATAAGGTGACGAACCATTTGAGGTACTTGGAGTATGCTAAAGAATCAAAGGAAGACTTAAAGTTCCAAAGGATCAACGTGAATGAGCCCTATTGAAGATGCGAATTGGATTCTATTTTGCAATCCATGAAAGACATTGTTTTACGCACGAAATCCATCAAGATGGTCTTTCTCAGTTCAAGGTTGCCTAGGGTCTCTTCGTGATTAAAATTGATGGTCTCACTTGCCTTGTGGAAGATCATGTTCATAGGGTTCTTTTCCATGGACAATAAAACCTATATAGCAAAAGGTTTGGCTCACTTTGATGATTATCACTCAAGGACATCAATCTCAAGGGGTTATTGTTCAAGTTTAGTGATCAACTAGGAGGATTGTTGAAGAAGGTCTTCTACATTAGAGGATTTGTGCTCTACATATGGAGACATCTAGAGGCATTCATGTCAGCAACATTCTATGAGTAACAAGTCTACATCTGTATTTACTTGTCCTTTCACTAGATTCTAATTTAGGGATAATCAAAACTTAGGTTTTTTATAAAACAGTTCTAAATTATTCGTATTCTCCATATTCTCTCACATACATACTCTTCATACCTCTTAGGCACACAATCGCTTGTATCTAGTTTCTATTTCCACCTAGATTAAAATCTTGTTTTCTTGTATCATATTCACACATTGTGATTTGATATTTGAATATAAGACAATGTAGGTGAGCATTCTAGCTTACCATTACACTTTGAAATCTTGTCTTATCTCTCTTTATCTCTCATTCATCTTCGTTTTTAGTATTAATGTGTGTATGCTAAGGTTCATGTGTCGGAAGATCTTGTAAACCTATGATTTATTGTTATTGAGGCCACCCCACTTCCAACAAAAATACCTTAGATATCCAAGGTCAAAGATCTTGATCTCCTTTTTTATTCTTTCATTGATGTCGTTGACTCCTTTTTCATGATCACCTTCAATAACCAAGTTATATACATACAATGAAGGATCTACCTTCCTTTTTTTGTTTCCACATTGGATCAATTAGTCTAGAAGCCTTTGATAAGTAGTGGTGATCATCCATAGATAGATGGTCAGACGGAGAGGGTCAACTAGATTCTAGAGGACATGTTAAGAGCATATGTGTCTAAGAGACACACAGATTGGGATACTTATTTTCCACTAGTAGAAATTTCTTATAACAATAGGCCCCACAAGGTGATAAAAATGTCTCCTTTTGAGATGATCTATGGCATGAATCCCAATGCTCCCAATACCATAGGAATGCAAAAGAAATCTCACATTGCTTCAGAGTTCTTAGCGAACCTCCAAGCAAATTTAGAAATAGCTAAAGCCAAGATGCAGCAAGAAGCTGATAGGGCAAAAGAGTATGCTAACAGGAAGAGATCTCCTAGATCCTTTGAGGAAGGAGATAGAGTCTTTCTTCAAGTACCATCTAGAACTATTTCACTATCCACATGGAAGTGTAGTAAGCTTTCACCAAGGTTTTGTGGACCTTGGAAGATAATAAAGATGCTTAATGATGTTGCATACCGATTAGAGCTTCCTCTAGATTGTAAAGTCCATCGAGTGTTTGATGTCAGTAAACTTAGAAAGTATATTTCCAAGGAGGATAATCTAATAGAGGATAATGATTCTTTGTAGGAAAGTGATAGCATAGATCATTCTGTAGATGAGATCCTAGATCAGAGACAAAAATGGATGAGGAATTGTGTCATCCAGAAGTATCTAGTAGCTTGGAGAGGATTACTTCGTATTGACTCTACTTGGGAATCAGAAGCTCTAGTTCGCAAGTACTTTCCCTCATTGATCACTAAGGCCAATGATCTTTAGAAGGGAGAGATGTTGATATATTTAGGTAGCGATGTGTGTGAACACACTAGGACCGCCGGGGCACTTTTTCCCTCTTTAGGAGGTTTTTTTCCCCTAGCTTGTATATACGCCTATTGCCTTAATGGGCTACTTATCTTTGTACATTGTCTAGTAATACATTCAGTCTTGTGTGTTGTGCTCCAAGCTTCTTCTTCTTCCTTGTGTTGTTCACGTGCTTCCGCAGACATCTATCTCCAATAATTGGTATCAGAGCAGGTCGTCGCTTCATCTAGGGCGCCATCGACACTCCTCCGTTTGCAGTCTCAGAATCGTACGAATTTTGGTGAGCATACTAAGGGTGGTTCCGAGATCAAAACGGCTTCGCTCTGTCATGCCAAAAACGCGATCTGAGCTCGTTTTGGCCTCCGAACGCACTATCACAGTGCTTATGTAGGCTATTTTGTCTTTTTGTGCCAAAGGTATATACCAGTTTCTGTTCGCCAGTATAAGCATCTCGAAGTCTGCTACAGGTTTAGCAGAACTCGTCTGGGCAGTTCCGTTCAACTTTTTGAGATACAAATTTTGTGCATCAAGGCATTTTAGTCACCGGCCATGGCTGAAAGCAGTGATGTATTTCGTATGTTGGCTGTTGAGGATAAGTTGGATGGTACCAACTACCCATTATGGGCTTATATGATGCGACATGTATTGGTTGCAAAAGGATTATGGAACATTGTGCATGGTGTTGAAAGACATCCTGTTACACCTATAACAACAGGTACTACGAATACAGGTGCTGGAGCTGCTGAAGATGGTGTCGAAGATGATACTGTGCAGATTCATGTTCGTGCTGTTGTTTCTGCTGCACCTACTAGAGAGCAGATTCGTTGGGATGGCAGAGATGCCCAGGCACATGCATTGATAGCTTTGTTTGTCAAACGTGCCATTATTCCTCATATTTGCTCTTGCAGAACAGCTAGGGATGCTTGGGATACACTTACCACATTGTACCAAGCTAGGAATGAGGCTCGTGTTGCTTACCTCCGAAAATAGTTGGAGAGTGAGCACATGAATGAAGGTGATTCTATGGATAGTTTCCTAACGAAGATCAAAGATTTGAAGGAACAATTGGTTTCTGCTGATGAGGTTATACCAGATAGCTCACTTGTGTAGACCGTTGTGAATGGTCTTCCTGATTCATATCAGAGTTTTGCTTCTACTCTTTGGTTGATGATGAAAGGCAATGCCAATGCCTTATCATTTGAGGAGTTAGTCTCTGTTCTATTGCAAGAAGATCAGTCTAGGCAGAACAGGTCCATTATGTGTGTTGTAGATCAAGCTTTCCTGGCTAGTCGGAAGGGCAAAGGAAAATGGAGCTCTTCTACTAGTAAGCAGAAATCTGCAAATGCTGCACATTCGAAGAACCAGGATAAAGATGAGAAGAAATCAGAAAAGAAGAAATTGTTTTGCAAGTACTGTAAAGGAAATGATCATATCATAAAGAACTATCCAAAACTAGCTGCAAAAGAGGCAAAGAAAAAGGAGGCTGGAATGGTTGTTGCAGAAGCCTCTACACCAAAAACAGAGTATGCTAATCTTGTGCAGGAAGAAGAATGGGCGTTTACTACTATTTGCAGTTTTGACCTATCTTCTCATGAGCAATGCATGTCTGCAGTGGAATCAAATGTTTGGTACTTTGACAGTGGGGCAACCAAACATATTACCTCGCAGCGCAATTTCTTCTCTTCACTTGAGCCTGCCCCTACAGGGAATACTATCACATGTGCCAACAACTCCTCTTATCCTGTTATGGGAGTTGGTAAGATCATTCTGACTACTGCTGATGGTAGTTCTTTCACTTTGTCATATGCTTTATTTGTGCCAGGGATCAAGAAGAATCTGTTATCAGTTTCTGCATTAGCCAAGATTGGCTTGGTTGTGAAATTTGTTGATGACAGGTGTACAGTTCATGATCTGTCAAATGGCGATGTTATTATTGCTTCTGGCATTTTATGTCGTGGGCAGTATAAGCTCATAGACTATGAAAGATCTATGAATGATTCGGCATGTGCAGTTCATGATTCTCAAGCTATGTCAGATGCAAAGCTTTGGCATGCACGCTTTGGTCATCTGAATTTTGCTAGTTTGCTACGCCTGCAGAAATCTGATATGGTGTCTTCTTTGCCCAAGCTTGAGGCACCTAGAAAACATGTTTGTGAAGGCTGTATTTTGGGCAAAATGTAACCAACGTTTACAGGAAGACAATAAAACCAACGTTTCATAATTTTTATACGAATCATATAATAATTAAAAAGAATTCTTAATCAGATCACCGACTTGAATAATAATTCTTTTAAACCCCCGACATCCTTTTTTTCACACATATGCATAGAATTTTATGGTTCATTTCGTTCCTTTCGTAGGTTTCCACTACTTTCATATGATATGGTTCCATTACTTATCGTTCATATGACTTACTCGATATTCTCACTCCAACTTCAGAATCATATTTAAAGATAAGCATAGAGTTCACGATTTTACAACATGCTAGAAAGTCTCTTAGCGACCTTCTATAGAGGAAGGGTGAATACTATGAACTGAGTTTCGTTTATATCCAGCGTTTTATCCTTTGATTTCCTACAAAGGTTCATGCATTTTTAAGTACATACTTATACATTTTTGTTTTCATTTTATGTAGGAAACCGTTCTAAAACATTAATCTCCTCTTAATTTTTTAATCTATTGTCTAGGAGTATACGATATGTGCATTACTCCATTGGTGGGAATCCTAGCTTACATGTTGGAAGAAGGTGGGTACTGCACCATTTGTGTACTTAATTCCCTTCCAATTGAAATTTCGGTCCGAGTTCTATGTAACGCAAGTCAAAGCTAGTGAAAATTGAATTGGAGAGTCTCATTTTCTAGTTGCTAACCTGAACCCATTCTGGATCCTCTGATATTTTTATCACAAAGTTGTTTGGCCCATTTGGCACACCATGCATCACCACACCCCTACTGTTGCGTGCATATGGCTCGAAACCCACTATGCAGGCAATGGGCAGCCACATACACCATACATTTTCATTGGCCTGTTTATAGATATCCTCTATACTATTCCATACATTTAGTTGATCCAATATACCCCTATCTTGTATTCTGAAGGTTTGAAGGATGCGATCTCCAAAAAGAGTTATAAAAAGACTTGCATATGTGTGTGTGTGTGTGTGTCTGTGTGCGTGTGCATATATGTGTGTGTGAGTTTTTTGCTTCCCATGGTTGTTTCTTATAATTTGGTTCTCTTTTTTTATAGTTTGATGTACACTTTGAGTGGGTATGATGTCTCTCAACAAATTTGGATTTTATAATCGAAGTCTAAGTACATCCTTCCGATCTTCTACCATGGTTGTTGGAATCGCCTCGTGGAGCGTTTTGTGATGTTTTTCAAGGGAGCGTTGCGCTCTTTTTGCTTGTGCTCATTGCAGATCCTTTGCGAAGTGCTCAGTACCTTGTTTTGCGTTCTCCATTGCTGCAATTGTTTGTTGCGTACTAAGATCAAAGGGACATGCTATTCCACTAGCTTAGAGGAGGACAATAATGTATCTTGGAGGAGGACAATAATGTATGTAATTGATGAGTATGTAGTTATTTTTTTAGACGAACTATCAGAAGCATAAATGGATACGAAAAGGTCAACTCCAAAGATTATCTTCAGACGATCCTTTGAAAGAATATCGTTCGAAAGGAAAAAACTTTCAAAGATTTTCGCACTACTGCCGCCAATGTACAAATCTATACTCTGAATTGCTTGGGGAGATTCGCTTCAAAAGTCCAAGTGCTAAAAGGACGCTTCAACTTCCTTTATAATCTATGCTCTTGATAGGGATAAGAAACAACCCGCGTATAACCTCAAGATGGTGTGCGGAAAGTGAGATTTGCATCACAACGCAAGTCATCATAAAAGGAAAGATATCGAGTGACCGACAAAAGATCCATTCACATTTTGTACGTGCAGGAGCAGAAATAGAACACGTGCTCATTGTCGAAGGAGAAAAAATTAGCTTTTCTATGCATGTTTTTGTGGTTTCGTTGTCGTGTTTTGCGGCCCTGATTAAAGTATTATACTGCTAGAACTGAAGTTTTATTGAGAGTAGTACATCCATATATTCTTTAGTGGTACATCCAGCGATAACATGGATAGCTTTGGGATAACCAGATATGACAAGTGGCTACCGAATCTCTGATCCATGATTTTGTAAGATTTGGAGATGTTGTATGGGCCATTCTACCAACAACATTCTACCAACCCTATGGCCCACCAGATTCCACCCTACAGCTGAATTGACTCTGTACATAACCCATTATTGGGCCCTGATCCTCTATGTTTTCTAGCCCTTGACGGGTGGCATCCCACCCTCACCTATGATATACACTTTTTTCTCTTGATATACATATTCCTATGGTATTGCAAAAAGAGAAAACCAAATAAGGGATTTGTGTAGTTTTCTTTGAAAAGACAAATACAATACACGAAAAAAATTACTTGGGAGACCAAGGAGGCATGTGGACAGCACCATAACGAATACTGTGGCTGAACACAATTTGAGGAGATAATGTCTATATCGAGAGGGGAGAAGAGACTAAAGGATATCACAAAAGTTGACATCTATAGGAGAGAATTGGTGATAGAGTTTAGACTATGTTGCCAACCCCTTTTCATTTTCGAAATACAAGAACAATAAGAATTCTTAGATTCATTGTTGAAGACAACATGACTCCTAGTTTCATTGTTGATATCTTAGATTCATTTTTGACGCCCAAAGGATTTCGCTTCTCCACATGTGCTAGAAAAAAAAATCAACCCTGAAACAAATACAGAAAATTACGTCTTAGTAACCTAGAGTATTGGGTTGTATTGAGCAAGAGCATCCACGTAGATAGAGATCTCTTAAATTTGTGTGCGCGTTTACAATTCATGAACATAAAAAAGTCACCACAACACAGTGATAATGTAGTATAAACCCAAATTAATTCACAAAATAATGAAACAAATACATAAATCTACTACCTGCGTTATGAAGGGGTACAACCTCAAGAGGTATAAGGTGCAAAATTTCTCAAGGTCATCATCCTTTGGATCAACATTCAGACCTTGTATTCATAGTATATACCCAAGAGGAGCTTTCCCTTCTATAAGCGTTCATCCAATAATAGAGTCCCGTCAAGGTTTATTGGGAGTGCAATGTTTAAAAAAGCTTTGAAAGTGATTGAAAGGAAGAAGATGAAAGAAATATTTTGAAAATTGAAGTTAGGTTCAGCTATCTAGCATAGAGCCTTCCTATTGTGACTTGGAAGCTTCAATACACCTCATAAGATTCAATTTAGTGCAACAATACACCTTGTGTACTTTGTAGCATCATTATGAACATGATGATTCAAAAAAGACTATAAACTCTTAGAGTATGAAGACTTGTAGATTTAAGATGCTATTATGTACTAGTGTATAGTTAACTAAGCTTGCATCTTCTAATTGTGAGCTTAACATCCACATATGGTCATCTAGACTTTTTCAGGGAGTAGCAGCATTAGCCATCGAGAGAGAAAATGAATTGTATCTCATGTAGAAGAATCCAATAAAAGAAAATTCTGAACAATGAAAGCAGATACTATTACCTTTCCATTGGATCCTTAATTATGATCATTGGACTATTGTGCAAAGAGAATCGGGACCTCTAATTCTGCTAACCTTGGAGAAGATGATAGAGAGATATGGATGGTGAACAAGAAGATGGTTCAAAATGAATGTATTCACTTCTCTATATGAGTAGAAAGGTGTAGAGTGATTATATACACTCATATATCCCTCCTCATGATATTGAGAAACTTCCAAGAGCCAAAACTAGCTCATAATCCTCATAAGAATGAGTTAGTTGTGACAAATACTCTTTCCTACAATCTAGGAAATGAGATATCGATTTCAAAATTGATTTGAGACCAACCACTTGAATTGTGGGCTAGAGCTTCAAAATTGTGGGCTAGAGCTTCAAGTGTTGGTTAGAGACCAACCACTTGAATTGTGGGCTAGAGCTTCAAATTAAATTCTAAATAACAGAAGTAATGCTATTATACTTTCACGAGATAGAATGTATCTTTGGTCACAAATGGTATTTCAGAGCCATACCTTTCAGGTTGTCTTCTTTCCCTTGTTGATCTCCTAGGAATATGTTTGGAGCATTCTCCATATTCTTGCATCTCAGCCTTCCCTCAAAATTTCTAGAGTTTCTTATCTCTCTCTTTCTGATCGTTTCTTCTTCTGAATCACTTCTATAGCCTTGCCTTGCACTTGTGTATCATTATCTAATGGAAGAAAATATGTATCAAGGTCATAGGGTAGCTTTACCTTTTATTTATCTTCTTCATACGATGACCTATGTTCTTCAAATACAACCTCCCTACTTGTTGTGAATCCCTTTTTGGTTCGATTGTAAAGTTTCTAGCCCATTGTGTTGAGTCATATCCATTGAATACAACCTTAATTGCTTTTTCATCCAATTTCCCTCTCGTTTGTGAAGGTATATGCACATGCTAAAAAAACAAAGACTTTGCAATGAAATAGGCTTGGATTTCTCCAATTCCAAGCTTCATAGGTAGTCATATCATGAACCGACTTAGATGGAAGTCTACTGACAAGATATACGGTAGTAGATATTGCTTCTCCATAAACGTAATGTGGTAGATTCTTTTCTTCGAGCATAGTCCTAGATGTCTGAAGTAGGATTTTGTTCCTCTTCTCAGCAACACCATTTTGTTGAGGAGAGTAATTACTCGTGACTTCTCTTTTGATGCCTTTAGCATGCAAGTATTCATCAAAATATTTGGAGAAATATTCTCCCCCTCCATTAGATCTAAGCTTCTTCAATGATCTACTAGTGTAGTTATCTACATGCGCTAGATATCATCTAAAGCAATCAATAATTTCAATATTATTTTTCTTAAACTATAAGATTCTCCATCAATTGTGATCATAACAAAACGATACATAATACGTTGATCTTGCTATGGATGGTTATTGACTTGGTCTCCACACATCCATGTGTACTAAGTCGAAACGTTTGTTCTGGACGCATACTTTGTTGTTGTAAGGTTGTCTTTGTGACTTTCTAATCTGTCAAGCACCACATTTATTGATCATATGTTTCTTCAAGACATTTGGAATCCCTAGAACAGTTTGATCCATGCATCTATTGTTCATCGGATCTTGTACATGCACATATAGAGATGAAGTTCAATAATGAAATCTCACAAAAGTATAAACAGAATAGAAAGAGACAATTGAGTGAACACAAGATTGGGTACAATCTCCCCTTGCATACTCTAATGGATGAGTCTATCAGAGCATGCGTATTTATAGGTATATTTCATTAGGTCCTGAATAAAAGATACATCAGGGCAACACTTAAAAAATGTGTGTTTATGAAAAGTGTCTTTATTTACAAAATCGTCGCTTTTCAAGCAATTTACTATTTTTACAAAAGTGTCACTTTCTAAAGCAATCTATTGTTTTTACAAAAAATAGCCAAAATACGTTCTTTTAAGTATCTTAGAAAATATCTTAATAATTCAATGCATGTTCACACCCTCATGAGTCTTCACCTTTTAAATAAAGAAAATATCACATTTTAAAACCTGAAGACATTATAATCCATAGAACATTCTATTATTCCATTAAGTATAACATGCCTCCCAGTTGACAAGAAACTCCATTATTTGATAAGAATAAAATAAACATGGAGGGCCAATCACATGTCCCATCATTGAACAATCATAAGCATGTTCAAGGTGAAAACATATGCATGAAATTGAAAAAAAGGAATTTAATGTGACTATGAATTAGATGTAGAAATCAAGTGGTAATAATGTGGAGTTAATGATATCTTATGAATCCGTTGAGATTTTTAAATTGAGTGTTTTTTATATTTAACTAAATAGATATGATATTTCTTACTAGTGCGTGTATTAGTAACATCATAATGAAGTATTTTCTTTGGAAGTAAAATCTCAGCATCCTCTTCGAGTAAAGGACGATCATCTAAAATAGGAGTGCGTTGTAAAGTTGCTTTAATTGTCTTCTTTTCTAGTGGAATAAGCCTATTGCATATTCATATCATTGTTTGAAGTCAAAACTTGATTTACTCGTGTAAGGTAGTCCATGAGATTGATCCCCTTTTCCTTATTGTAGAGAATATTCAATTCTTGGACGGAGTCCCTCCTCTCTTATTCTCCCTCTTGGGGCTCCTTCTCCTTTGGCATCTAAATTTAGTGAACCCTTCTGGGTTAGGGTTGGCCAATTGTGTTTCTAGGACTTTCTCTATTTTTGAAGGATGTTCTGTTTTAGGCGGTCTCTTCTTTGGGCCAAACAATCTTTGTTTCCCGTTGTTTGCATGTTTTTCATCTCTAGCTTCTTCCTAGTGGAATTTTGTCTTAGCAAACACTCTTGAATCGTGTGTCCTTGCATACTACAATGAAGGCAAGTGATTGGTAAGTTTCTATAAATGACATCCTATTCCAAGGGTACCTGTTCTCCTATATCAATTCTGATTTTATAGAGAAGATCCATGTTTAGGTCAAGTTTGATGAAGATTTTTGGGTGCCATCTCCCAACGACTGAGTGCCTTGTGCAACACATGGAAGGCCATTTCCTCATTTTTAAAAATTATAAGAACATGCTTAGCTCATAGAATCCCGCACTTGCAGACAATGATGCATAGGAACCACTCTTTTTTCAACCTTTGGCAAAGGGATTCGAGAGGTGGTTTGGAACCAAATGATTTTCTGATAAGGCAAACCTTCTTCAACTCTTCTTGTTTCACTAGAACATCCACCCTATGAAGGACAATGACTGGAGCTTTCGCCCTTAAGAGCTCTAGAGAGTTACTGGTGCCCAGGAGGTGGATTCTTGTCCTAGATTATCTAACACCAAGAGAGTAGTGACCCAAATATGACTCGACTAATGAGTCGACGTTGGGCCCAAACGAGACTAGATAGGGAGTTCACCATGACAGTGAAGCCGCAAAAACAATAGATTGGAAGTCCAAATTTACGAAGGCGAATCTAGACCTTTAGAAAGGGAGACAAAACTTGAGGGATGGGAAAAACAAAACCGCATAACAATTGCAACACTAGGGACGAGAGAGAAGAAGAGCGCCGGTAAAAGACATCAAGAATAGAAGACAGAAGCCACTAAAGCAAAAAAAGATAATCCCCAAATGCTATGACCAGCTAAAAGGAGCCAAAAACAACAATACAATGCTAAAGGCACTCAGCAAAAATAGAAAAGAAAAAAAGATTAAGCAGCAATAGCACAACAATTGGTCCTCAAAGAAACGCATGAACTAACTGAGAACGAGGTGTGCAAATGGGGTCTTGTCGATATCGTGATACAGAAGGAAATTGAGGAAAGCACGATTATCAAGCAGATATCAGAAACGGGATTTCCACAAGGCTTTGAGAATTGCCATTGTCAGCCCACTCAAGAACGTGATTGTCAGCCCTTTAGAATTGCAAAAGTTGGGACTCACCAGAAATCGTGATCGCCACAAGCGTATGCGACTCTGTCAAATCATAACAAAATCATGATTTGAGAGAGAGAGAGAGAGAGAGAGAGAGAGAGAGAGAGAGAGCTGGTCAACTACCTTGAACACAAGGAAAAAAGAACCGGTCGACCGCTCAGAACACAGCCAGTAAGGAGCAGAAGTCCCAAAGGGGAGGATTAGTGAAATATCTACTTTATTTGCTGTGATGTCAATTTTATTTTGTAGATAGATAGGAGATTGTGCCATCAATGATCATCTATGATGGGAATCTAGGTATTGGCTAATAGCCTTTGTGGGGTACGCCCTCTCCTAATCAACATCACTCTATGCATATAGGATGGTGGCTATACATGAACACATATAGGATGGTGGCTATACATGATACCTACGCATTTCTAGCGTTGCATGCAATTTACATGATGTGCTACATCGAACTCTACACACTAAAGTCTACTGATTATTAAGGCCCGCTTCTCACTAAGTGCCAGATTTTTAGTTGACCTAGCCTCAAATGAAGTTATATGAAAAACAAAATACTGCTTAAGTAATGAATTGATCCTTCGTTCATGTTGAGGCCAATTACACCTGCATTTTTTTGTTGTGGTTGCACTCTGTTTGCACAACGTCATATGTTTTGTGGTTTAGGTCATTTCTTTGTTGATTGGGAACCGAAAGAAGATTCCGGCCATGGAGAACGACATGAAGACCCTATGTTTTACAAGGTATACTATAGGAAAGCATACATGTGATCTTCTCTGGGAAAATCAAAGGTTTATTTCATGGCTAGATTCAAATCTTGTTTTCATGAGTCCATCTTAACGTAGTCCTCCTATTTTACGAGTTCTAGTTTATCCCACAAATGTTTTCGTATCCTTAGCTCAACTAGTTTGAAATGTAATCTGTTTTGGTTGCTCGTGGAAGATTATACCATTCTCTCTCTATAGAAGTGTTGTTATGGATATACCTTCGTATTCACATTCTATGCACTTCACGGCCATTGTGAGCAATATGCACACGGCCATTGTGAGCAATATTACAGTCACGTTACACACTTAAACTGGTTCTCGCTTTTCGCACATCATCTTGGTTATCCAGCTCTCTTAAGAATGTGCAGAAATTGGCTGTTTGTTAGTCCTATTAAGACCATAGATTTTAAAGGAAGTTGAATCTCGCCAAGCAATTTAGAGTATAGATTTGTACATGGCGGCAGGAGTGCAAAAAAATCTTTCAAAGTTTTTCCTTTTGAAATATATTCATTCAAAGGATCGTCTGAAAGAATATATTTTCCTTATCAGAAAGGTCTTTGGAGTTGGCCTCTTCGCATCCATCTATGCTTCTAACGATTTGTTAGCGAGTAAGAAACATTATTGTCCCATTGGTTTTAGTCTGGCATAAGCCGAGCTAAACAAAAGAATTGCAGCAACGGAGACAATCATGCACTCAGTGACAACACCAGCCCTTAGATGTACAGCATGGTAACATAACACACAAATCGAAAGGCTTCAATACGCAACGGAGTACAACATCTGTTGTATTTGATACTCATGGCCATGTCTTTCAAAGAACATTCCAATCTCTTTGTCGATGTACAAAATGAGGGCTGTCACCATGGGAATGGACCGTCTGTCCGTTACTTCGTTAGTCGGTTGTTTGTCATCCCACTTCGTACATCGGTTTATTAAAAAGTTAAAACGTCCGTTTAGGAGTTCAACTTTTCCGGAGAAGCTTCCCACCCACTTTAGACCAAAGATAGATATACATACTTGGATAACATTACACATTGCCCAAGGACTGTGGCACATTGTGCAGGGTGTTGAAAAACGTCCTATCACACTTGCAATTGTTACAATTGCAAGTACTCAAGACGCAAAAGGTGTTGAAGATGGTGATATTGTGCAGTTTCTTGTTCGTGTTGTGCTTTCTACTACACCTATTATAGAGCAAATTCCTTGGGATGGCAAAGACGCCCAGGCACATGCATTGATAGCTTTGTCTGTCAAACGTGCCATTATTCCTCACATTCGCTCTTGCAGAACAACTAAGGATGCTTGGGATACAATTAGCACATTGTACGAGGCTAGGAAAGAGGCTCCTGTTGCTTACCTCCAGAAATAGTTGGAGAGTGAGCACATAAATGAAGGTGATTCTATGGACACTTTTCTCACAAAGATCAAGGATTTGAACGAAGAATTGATTTTTGCTAATGAAGTTCTTTATGACAATTCACTTGTGCAGACTATTCTGAATGGTCTTCTTGATTCATATCAAAGTTTTGCTTCTGCTCTTTGTTTGATGATGAAAGACAATCCCAATGCCTTGTCATTTGAGGAGTTAGTTTTTGTTCTGTTCTAGGAAGATTAGTCTAGGCAGAACATGTCTATTATGCATGTTGCAGATCAAGCCTTGTGACTAGTCAGAAGGGCAAAGATAAATGGAGCTCATGTACTAGTAAGTGGAAATCTACAAATGCTACACATTCAAAGAAGGAAGACAAAGATGAGAAGAAATCAGAAAAGCAGAAATTGTTTTGTAGATACTGTAAAGCAAATGATCATGTCATTAAGAGTTGTCTAAAACTGGGTGCTAAAGAGGCAAAGAAGAAAGAGGCAGGAATGGTTGTTGCACAGGCCGCTACACTAAAAACAGAGTTTGCTAATCTTGTGCTTGAAGAAGAATGGGCATTTACTACTATTTGCAGTTTTGATCCATCTTCTCATGAGTAGTGCATGTATGCAGTAGACTCACATGTTGGGTACTTTGATAGTGGGGCGACCAAACATATTACCTCGCACCGTAGTTTCTTCTCTTCACTCGAGCCTGCCCCTACAAGGAATACTGTCACATGCACCAACAAATCCTCTTATCATGTGATGGGAGTTGGAAAGATCATCTTGACTACTATTGATGGTAGTTCTTTCACTTTGTCAGATGCTTTACTTATATCAGGGATCAAGAAGAATCTGTTATTAGTTTCAGCTTTAGCCAAGATTTTGGCTTGGTTGTGAAATTTGTTGATGACAGGTGTACACTCCATGATCTGTCAAATGGCAACATTTCTTTTGGCATTCATGTCGTGGGTTGTATAAGCTCATAGACTATGAAAGATTCAGCATGTGCAGTACATGATTCTCAGGCTATGTCAAATGTAAAGCTTTGGCATGCACACTTTGGTCATCTAAATTTTGCTAGTTTGCTACGCCTACAGAAATCCAAATGGTGTCCTCTTTGCCCAAACTTCAGGAACCTAGTAAACATGTATGTGAAGGTTGTATTTTCCTTATCAGAAAGGTCTTTGGAGTTGGCTTCTAACAATTCGTTAGCGAGTAAGATACATTATTGTCCCATTCATTTTAGTCTGGCATAAGCCGAGCTAAACAAAAGAATTGCAGCAACGGAGACAATCATGCACTCAATGACAACACCAGCCCTTAGATGTACAGCATGGTAACATGACACACAAATCGAAAGTCTTAAATTTGCAACGGAATACAACATCTGTTGTATTTGATATTCATGGCCATGTCTTTCAAAGAAAAATCCAATCTCTTTGTCCATGTACAAAATGAGGGCTGTCACCATGGGAATGGACCGTCTGTCGGCTACTTCGCTTCTTTCCTTTTTAAATGAATTGCATTGTGTTGCTCTCTTTTGGAACCATTCCGCAAATCCCACTTCAATATTTCTCGCTTTCCGCACACCATGATGTGATGTGGAAAGAAATAGTAAGTTGGTTGTTTGTTCATCCCACTTCGAAATTCGGCTTATGAAAAAGTGAAAACGTCCGTTTAAGAGTTCAACTTTTCCGAAGAAGCTTTCCTCCCACATTAGACTAAAGATACATTTATACATGACCCAAATACTAGAGAATCTACTATTTTCAAGAAATTCATCTCAATATTCTGCCTCCTAAGATCGTTTGAGAAACGGTTGTGTTAATATTGTCGTTACAATTTGTTGGCATGCATCTTAGGACTAATGTTAAAGGGGAATGCGTTATGTTAATGTAGAACATATAAAAAGGTTTTTGGACATTGTTATCGAGTAGTGCTAGTTCACATAGTTTGTAGTACATATTTGGAAAGCTTCCTAGATCTCTCTCTCTCCCTCTCTCTCTCTCTCAATTTATCTTCCGAGTTTCTCTCCATCAACCCTCCACATTTCAATCATAGATTTTTCATCCCATCTCCTACTTCTTTCTCTCTCTATCTCTCTCTATGTCTCCCTCTCTACCTTTCTCTATCTCTCCCTCTTTCTAATTCTCTCTCTCTAAGCCTCTCTCTCTCCATCTCTATCTCTTTTTCTCTCTATCTCTAAGTCTCTCTCTAAGTCTTTCCCTTTCTGTCTCTCTCAGAGTGTTGGTTTTGAGAATCCAACTTCAATGCAAAGATCTCATAGTGTCGATTTTCAAATTCATGCAAGAGTTGGAGGGGTTATTTAACTGATCCTTTGTTATAGGAAGTGAGTGATTTGGTGCCTTTGGCAGGCCAGTCGGACTACTATTGGTCAATTTTATTGTACCACTAATTATTGTTCTCTACTATTAGGTAATCATCAAGAAGGTACTAATTGATTGTGATTCTAGTCTAAACATTGCCACATATCACTTGTTTATAAACTTGGGTTGGATAACATTACATAGTGCCGAGTTGTTCATTTGTATGGTAGAGCAATCAAACATATAATCCTTGATCATTGTAAAGAATAACTCAATTTCAAATTAATGTTTTGGTTTTAATGTAAGTTTTGTTATTATAGCCTCGATTGAAAATTTTAATATCTTTCTTATTTTTGGATGAACTTGAATATCCTAGGTACAACTCATTCAGGACTAATCTAGTCTTTAGATCATCTCTCATAATCAATAGGTGAAGAATTTTGTATGCATTTCTATGAAAAGTGGATATTATATTAAGCACATGTCAAAGGTTCTAGAACCGATTAATTTTTTGTATGAACCAATGAAGAGACATTATAGTTTTAAAAGGAAAATGAGGATCTCTTCTTGATATGTGAATTTGATGTGCATTTTTTTTCCTATAAGAGAAAGCTCGATTGACGACTAGTCTCTCTTGCATGAATTAATTAAAAGAACAACTATACAAGTGAAAAGGCATAATGCTCTAGGGATCCGTAATCTCACAAAGCAGGGACAGGAAAAACAATGTTGATGGTCAAAAGGCCATTGGAACACTATGCCTAAGGCAAACCCTTAGAGATGGTACTTGGATCAAAACAACTAAAAACAAAAACTTTGTTAAAATTTACATTGAAGCTTAATAACCTTTTCAACCCCCTCATGGGGAGCACATTGTCTATGGATCTTCTTGATCTACAAAAGAAACACATTGATGTGTAAATAGAGGGGACGTCTTACCATTGTGATTAGTTCTACCTAAAACGCTAAGCAACACATCAATTGACCACTTTTCTAGAGGGTTTGTGAACACTAAAAGAATGAAGGGGGTGTAGCGATGCCCCCAATTGGAAATAAAACAATGACCATCACTTATGTGATGCTCTGATTAGAACGCATTGCATAAGTGACACCCTAAAAGAGAAATTAAAAAAATAAACCCCAAACATTGCATAAGTGATGTAAAGCATCACATATACAAGGCTTATAATGTCCTTCACTAATAGCATCGAAGGTGGGCGACACTCCTAGTGATGGTGGCAAACCTACTGCAACTCTTTTGTGTCGCTTATGAATTGAAAAAGAAAATTGATTTCTCCCAGCAGATTTGTGTCGAGATCAAGCGAGAGAGCAAGTGAATGAGCAAAGGAGCGAGTGAACAAGAGAACGAGAAACGTTACATGCACATACATACACACATATGCATACACACATGCATACATACACATACACATACATACACCCATATGCATACACACACACATACACACACATAAATGCACACATATGCACATAAATGCACACACATACATATGCACATATACACACATGCAGATACACACACATATGCATTTATGCGTACACATACACATAGACATACACATACATACACATACACATACACATACACATACACATACACATACACATACACATACACATACACATACACATACACATACACATACACATACACATACACATACACATACACATACACATACACATACACATACACATACACATACACATACACATACACATACACATACACATACACATACACATACACATACACATACACATACACATACACATACACATACACATACACATACACATACACATACACATACACATACACATACACATACACATACACATACACATACACATACACATACACATACACATACACATACACATACACATACACATACACATACACATACACATACACATACACATACACATACACATACACATACACATACACATACACATACACATACACATACACATACACATACACATACACATACACATACACATACCATACACATACACATACACATACACATACACATACACATACACATACACATACACATACACATACACATACACATACACATACACATACACATACACATACACATACACATACACATACACATACACATACACATACACATACACATACACATACACATACACATACACATACACATACACATACACATACACATACACATACACATACACATACACATACACATACACATACACATACACATACACATACACATACACATACACATACACATACACATACACATACACATACACATACACATACACATACACATACACATACACATACACATACACATACACATACACACACATACATTAACATTCATACATACATACACATGCATACACATGCATATACATACATACATAGACACATGCATACACACATATGCATACTCACACATACACACATACACACATACACACATACACACATACACACATATACACACATAGACAAATGCACACATATGCATACACACAGATACTATATGCATACACATATACACATACACATATGAATAGTTACACATATATACACACATATACACACATACACACACATACACACATACACACACATATACACTAACATGCATACATACACTTGCATGCATATTGTTGTGTCGCTCTCTCTCTCTCTCTCTCTCTCTCTCTCTCTCTCTCTCTCTCTCTCTCTCACCCCACCATCCCCTCCACCCGCCAGCCCCCTCACTCCACCAACCCCGCCCTCACCCTACCAACCCCTCCACCCGCCACTCCCTCCACCCACCACCCCTCAGCCACCTCCACGTTCCTCTCTCTCTCTCTCTCTCTCTCTCTCTCTCTCTCTCTCTCTCTCTCTCCCTCTCTCTCTCTTGCCCTGCCTTCCCCCTCAGCCCTCTCTCTCTCTCTCTCTCTCTCTCTCTCTCTCTCCCTCTCTCTCTCTTCCCCCACCCCACACCCCCGTTGACTCACACCGTTGACCCCTCATCCCCCCCCCCCCCCCCGTGTACCCCTCTCTCTCTCTCTCTCTCTCTCTCTCTCTCTCTCTCTCTCTCTCCCCGCCTCCCCCCCGTTGACCCCGCCCCTCACCCCCGCTTACCTCGCAGCCTCCTCCCCCCCCTCTCTCTCTCTCCTCCCTCTCTCTCTTCCCCTGCCTGCCCACTGTCTCCGACCTTGTGACCCCCCTCCTCTCCCCACCCTGCCAACCCTCACCCCGCAGCCTGCTCCCCCTCTCTCTCTCTCTCTCTCTCTCTCTCTCTCTCTCTCTCTCTCTTTCTCTCTTCCCCCGCCTCCCCCTATTGACCCCGCCCCTCACCCCCGCTGACCCGCCCCCCCCTTCCCCCTCAACCCTCTCTCTCTCTCCCCCTCTCTCTCTCTTTCCCCGCCCCACACCCCCGCTGACTCACACCACTGATCCCATAGCCCCCCCCGTGTACCCTCTCTCTCTCTCTCTCTCTCTCTCTCTCTTCCCCCGCCTCCCTCTGTTGACCCCGCCCCTCACCCCCGCTTACCCCGTAGCCTCCTCCCCTCTCTCTCTCTCTCTCTCTCCTCCCTCTCTCTCTTCCCCCGCGTGCCCACTATCTCCCACCTCGCGACCCCCCTCCTCTCCCCACCCCGCCCCTCCGTACCCCGCAACCTCCTCCCCCCCTCTCTCTCTCTCCCCTCTCTCTCTCTCTCTCTCTCTCTCTCTCTCTCTCTCTCTCTCTCTCTCTCTCTCTCTCTCCCCCCCGCCTCCCCCCTGTTGACCCCGCCCCTCACCCCCGTTGACCCCGCCCCTGCCTTCCCCTTCAGCCCTCTCTCTCTCTCTCCCCCCCTCTCTCTCTCTCTTTCCCCGCCCCACACCCTCGCTGACTCACACCACTGACCCCTCAGCCCCCCCCCCCCGCGTACTCTCTCTCTCTCTCTCTCTCTCTCTCTCTCCCCCTACCTCCCCCCGTTGACCCCACCCCTCACCCTCGCTGACCCCGCCCCCGCCTTCCCCCTCAGCCCTCTCTCTCTCCCTCTCTCTCTCTTCCTCTCCTCCCTCTCTCTCTTCCCCCGCCTGCCCACTGCCTCCCACCCCGCGACCCCCCTCCTCTCCCCACCCCGCCAACCCCCACCCCGCCCCTCCATACCCCACAGCCTCCTCCCCCCCTCTCTCTCTATCTCTCTATCTCTCTATCTCTCTATCTCTCTCTCTCTCTCTCTCTCTCTCTCTCTCTCTCTCTCTCTCTCTCTCTTCCCCCGCCTCCCCCCATTGACCCCGCCCCTCACCCCTGCTAACCCCGCCCTGCCTTCCCCCTCAGCCCTCTCTCTCTCTCCCTCTCTCTCTCTTCCTCTCTTCCCTCTCTCTCTTCCCTGCCTACCTCTCACACTTCACCATCCTCCCCCACAACCCCCTCATCTCACCATCTCCCTCCCCCACGACCCCCCTTTTCTCCTCACCCCTCGGTCCAACCCCCTCACCCCACCCACCTCGCCATCCCATCCACCCCCCACACTATCTCAACCTCCCCGCAGCCCAACCCTCCACTCAACCCCCTACTGTGGTGCCTGGTGGTGATCTGGCGGTGGTGCCTGGTGGTGATCTGGCTAAAGTGCAGAGAGCAATATGCATGGTAACCAATTCCACAAGTGTTGCAGAGGTGTTCTCTCGCATAGACTTCAAGTTTGAACTTATGTATGGTAAGAGAGCATTTGTCCATTGGTACGAAGATGAAGGCATGAAGGAAGGAGAATTCTCAGAAGCACGTGAAGACTTGGCTGCTCTTGAGAAGGATTGTGAGGTTGTTGGAGCAGACGCATGAAGGAGATGACTCTTCCAACTAAGGAATTCATTGGGCTCTTGGATTGGTGAGGCTAAAATCAATTCTCCACCCACCATTTCTCACACTCAATGGGTCATTCCAATATCACGGGCGGCATAAAATGAGGATCTCAGCTTGCAAGTAAAAGGGTAAAAGTGTAACTGGTAAAAGTGGAGGTGGAGAAATGATCGTTGCCGCCAACCTTTCATGATGACTGCCTATTTTTGAGGATCCAATTCAAATCAAGTGGAATAATTGACCTAACCCTTCAATTTTGGGCAATCAATCGGTGCATAGATAAGTGGACGTGAGGAATCGGCAAAGCCCTCTTGGCCTATTGGAGCCTATAAAAGCAATGGACTTGTGTTCATTTGGGAGAGATATACATACATACGTACAGGGGTCCTCTTTGGGCACTTTGTGACTACAAGCCTACTGTAGGAAGTCACTCTGTGGTGAGGATACAGAGCGTGGGCTTCCCAATGAGGGCTAACAGCACTATAGTGTGGAGAGAGTGGCTTGGTCTTGTCATCCAGTGTGAGTCATTGGTATTTCGTGCTCTTTCCCTTAGAACAAGTCTTCATACTTTGTATTGATTAGTGCTCGTCTGCATCTAGTTGTGTTCATTGTACGGATTGGATGAAACTCTTGTATTGATGTTGTTTAGTTCTGGACTGATATGTTAGCCCAGAGCATCAACTTGTGAGCATCTCTTTTGCCTAGATTGTAATCATCTGTTCAAACTAAGGAGTGGTTGGTCGTCCATTATTGTCAATTGTCATTAATATTATCCCTGAGTATTCACAAGTCTGTGCAATATTTGATAATTTCCTGCTCATAGAAGTGTTAAAGGGTATATTTCCCTAAGGAGAACCTCCCTTGAGTAGGTGAAGTACTCGAGTGCTTGCTGCATGCTCCCGTTAAAAATAGATACCCCAGTACCTCCTCTACAGTTTGGCACGCCCGGTTGGACTCTTGCATTTCTGTGAGAAGCCCTGAGGATAGTAAATAGTGCCTTGTTTGGTATTTTTGCCTTATTGCATTCGCAAGTAGGTACATGACACATACGCGAGCAGATAAGGAGTCTCTTCATGTATGAAGGAGCCTTAACAAGTTAGCTATAACCTCGACTAGTGTGTCTACCTCCCCTCTATCCTCCTTGAATTTATCTATTGATTTGGGTGCGACACCATTGTCAAAGGAGAAGCATAGGAGAATCTTAGACTTCTCCTCAGATACGTCAGAAGAAACACCAGTGCAAATGGAGGATCTTTCTCATTTACTCTCCAGACTCAACATCAAGTTCCCTACCTTCCAATGACAAGCTTATGAGGATGCTGATGATCATGTGAGGAGATTCATCTCCTTATGCCGTGGATGAGGTCTGCAAAATAGAGAGGATGCAATGCTAGTACTCTTTCCATCCACATTGGAAGGCCTTGCGGAGTGGTATAGCCAATATGCAGATGGCCATTTTTCTACATGGGAGGCTCTGAAGACGGCGTTCTCACAGACATTTTGACCTAGTGATTCTTCGGAAAGAACTCTAGACGAGCTAGAGAATCTAAGGCTAAGATCAAGTGAATCCTTTTATGAACTTCACACTAGAACAAAAGCACTTGTTGCACGTGTGCCACATGCTCCAGGTGACTTCTTGGTTAAAAAATGGATAGAAAAAGCTTTGCCTAGGTCATCTTAGCAGAAGCTACATGAGGCTCTTAGATTGGATGCAACCCTCAATGATTTTGTTGCAGCAGCATCACACATTGAAGAAGCTAGGCAACATTTTGAAGGGGATACACAATCGAATTATGCTGCAGAACTAGAGCCTATTGGGCAACTGAGGAAGGAATAGGAGGCATTGAGAATGCAACAAAATCAACTAGAAGAGAAGGTCTTGGCACCACTGTGTCGCACTGATGATGAAGTAGCCCAACTTCGCCGTGAGTTAGAAGATTTGCGGACCACTCAGGATATAAGAAGGCAGATTTGGTGTACAATATGTAACAACAATGGACATTCCAATGCTAATTGCCCTAACAAGGTAAGCTATCAATTTTGTGGAAAGGATGGCCATGAAGCTAGAGACTGTTACTACCTCAAGGGTACACAGCAACGAAGTAACCCTCAAGCTTTGGATTCATATTATGCTAGTACTTCAATACACCTAATAGAGAGGAGAACAAACCAATGAAGCCTAGATATAATAGGCCTTTGATGTGCTACCGTTGTGGTGAGTATGGCCATACCTGCCCAATCTGCATGTGAATAAATTTTGATATCAATATCTGAAGTGTAAGGGAAATACAAACCATGGTTCTGTGTACCCTTGACATACTTCAAGATTCTCTTGGCAGCCTCTAAGTGAGGTATCCTTGGCTTGTGCATAAATTGACTTAGCACACTTACTCCATATGCAATATCAACTCTTGTAAGAGTAGCATAGTTCAAGCTACCCACCATACTTTGATAACCTGTAATGTCTTTGACTTCATCACCTTCATGGGCACTTAGCTTTAGGTTTACCTCCATTGGAGTGCTTGCTGCTTTAGCATCCTGCAAGTTAAACTTCTCAACATATCCTGTACATACTTTTTCTGAGTAATGTATATCCCTGAATTAGTGTAAATTAATTCAAGCCCTAGAAAATACTTCAATAAACCAAGATCATTGATCTTGAATTCCTTCATCATCTGGCTTTTGATATACCTGATTCCATTGACATCATTACCTGTAATGATGATGTCATCAACATACACACAGAGATATATTACCTCTGAATTACTTCTCTTAATGAACAGAGAAGTGTCAGCCTTGCTCATGAAAAAACCTTGGTCTTGGAGGTATGTAGTTAACCTGTAATTCCATGCCTTAGGTGCCTGCTTCAATCCATATAAAGCCTTTTTTAATTTGCAAACATAAGTTACCTTCTTAGGGTCCTCATAGCCAGGAGGTTGTGACATATAAACTTCTTCTGAAATCCATCTATTCAAGAAAGCATTCTTGACATCCAATTGGTACATATTCCAATTTTTTGATGCAGCCACACTTACCAACACTCTGGTTGTTGGCATCTTGGCCACAGGAGAAAATGTCTCTTCATAGTCAATGCCTTGGGTTTGTGCAAAACCCTTGGCTACCAATCTGGCTTTGTACCTATTAATTGTTCCATCAAAATTTCTTTTCAACTTATAGATCCATCTGGATCCTATTACCTTCATAGAATCCTTCTTGGGTACTAACTCCCATGTGTCACTCTCCTTGAGTGCTTCAATCTCCTCATCCATAGCTTGTTTCTATTCTGATTTGGTTATTGCTTCTTCATATGAACCTGATTCTTCATTTGACAAATCTTTGGCAAGATAAATTGAATGTTTAGTAACAAAAGATATCATACCCATATCTGATAGGTTTCTTGCTTTCTTTTTGAGATCTTCTGATTGGTTGAGTTGAAGATTTAGGTATGTCTTCAAGCTTCTTCATCTTCATTTTGCCCTTGGACTTCCATGCCTTGAATTCTTCAAGGTTGATAGTGTCTTCATCATCTGAACTTGAGTCTTCATTCTGAGTAGGTTCCTCCTTTGCAAGTTTTGGAAATTCCTCTTCCAAGTCATAGGGTAGTTTAACCTTCCTGCATTCATTCTCATACCAAGAATCATTTTCATCAAAGATCACATCTCTGCTTACCATAAATCCCTTATTGGTAGGATTATAAAACCTGTAACCTTTTTGATTTAAATCATACCCAATAAAAATGCATTTTCAGCCTTTGGGTCTAGCTTACCTCTTATCTGAGAAGGAATGTGCACATATGCTACACATCCAAATATTTTGCAGTGATCTAATGATGGTCTCTTACCGTGCCATGCTTCATAGGGTGTCGTACCATCAAGTGACTTAGATGGTAACCTGTTTATGAGGTAAGTGGCAGTGGAAATACTCTCTGCCCATAGATAGTTAGGTAACTTCTTCTCATTAAGCATAGATCTAGCTGTCTCAACAATTAACCTATTTCTTCTCTTAGCTACCCCATTCTGTTCACGAGAATACCTTGTGGTTATCTCTCTTTTGATGCCTCTGTCCTGCAAGAAGTCTTCAAATTCATTGGAGAAGTACTCACCTCCTCCATTTGACCTTAGCCTCTTCAAATTCCTTCGTGTCTGGTTTTCAACTAATGCAAGATATTTCTTAAAACAATTAAATACCTCATCCTTGTGCTTCATGAAGTATAATGCAGTCCATCTGCTATAATCATCTATGAAAGACACATAGTACCTTGATCCTGAGACTGAGGGGTCTTTGCTAGGTCCCCATACATCTGTGTGTACAAGCTCTAGGTAGTCTTCATGCATATATGCTTTCTTGGAGAAGGGTAACCTATGAGACTTACCAAATTGACAAGCACCGCACTTGTAAATCATATGTTGCTTGGATACATTAGGTATCCCAAGCACACATTGACTGTGAGTATCCACCTCTTTGGTAGCCTCTTCCTCTCTGTTTTCTGTAATTCCTGAAACACTCATCTGTAGTATGATTTGATAAACCACAAATGTTGCATGGTGATGAGTTATAGGGTCTCCCCCTACCTTGCTTACCTCCTCTACCCCTTCCTCTTGAAGATCTACCTCTCCCTGCATAGTTGGCTTGGGAGGTAGAGCCTTCATCTTCCATTTTTTTGCTCTTGCCTTTATCTTTTGACTTCTTATCAATGTATAGGGCAGAAGAGTTATTACCTTTGGATGTATCTCCATTTTTGGTGAGCTTTGCTTCATGTGTAAATAGTTGTCCCATGAGAGTTGTAAGATCATGAGTGTGCATGTCCATGTAGAGATCCATTGCAGTGGTGAAGCTTTCCCATTTGTCATCAGCCTTGATTCCATCGATCACTTGCCTTACAATTTGTTCTTCTTCAATCTCTTCTCCTATACTCGCTAACTGATCTGCAACATCTTTGATCTTGGTCACAAATTCTAAAACAACTTGCTTAGGTTGCTTCCTTAGTGTTGTGAATTCAATCCACAACTAATTTTTCCTAGCCCTTGTATTGGAGGAAAAATATGATGACAAGGTTTCCCAAGTTTCTTGGGATGTCTTACAATTTCTGATATGTGGAAAAAGAAATTCAAAGATAGAGTTGAGTAAATATGACCTTGCCAATGCATCCTTAGCACACCATGTGTTGAGCTTTTCTTGTTCTTCCTTGGTTGGCAATCCTCTTGCTTTGAATGAGGGCAATTCCTCATCTCATGAGATGTATCCATAGAGACTCCTTCCTTGTAGGTAGGTCTTCATCCTTAGAGAGCAAGCTTGATAGTTGTTCCTGTCCAATTTATCAATAAATGAAGGTAAACCATCTCCCATTTTACCTCTATTGCTCTGATACCACTGTTGGGAAAGATGGATGGATGCTCCAAGAGACTGAGTAGGTACTGCTAAACCTACTTTGTACTAGCCCTCTTTTTCTTCAGACTTGATAAGTAGACCTTCTTAGCTTTCCAATAACACCAAAAAAATGGCCTATGTACTTTGGAAGTGATGTGTGTAATGATTGAACCAAAACAGATAACTTTGAAGTTCACAAACTCAAGAAAACCTTCTATTTATGTCTTGACACCTGCTGAATGTTTTACTCAGTGTGACCAGCACAGTAGAAATTGATAAAATTCCTTCTAGGGGTATTTAATTAGCTTAGTAAGCTACCATTTGCAAGTGGAATGATGTAAAAAGATAGACTATGCTAAGAGAAATTAATTTAGCAAGTTTAGCTATACCCCCGACTTTTTAGGATTGTAGCAAAAATTGACCTGAGTTCACCTCGACACAGATTTCTCTCAAATGGCTGAATAGAATCACTTCAAACTTTGATAGCATGTTGATGAGTTTGAGCTGAATCCAACAAGCTTTTGAATCAGTTGATTGGGTGAAGAATTGACCGAGATATGCGCTTGACAAGTGGACAGACTTTTGAGTACACTAAGAGAGAACTCAGAGATGAATGATGTAAATGTATCTATTAATGAACACTTGTATACAATCCCATTGGCATGAATAACATTTCCTAATGGTGTAGAAAGGAGTAGGCTATAGTATAGTCCTCACACACACTCAAAGTCAGTAGAATGAGGCTCGGGAATGATCTCTCTTACCCGCGACTTTTCATGTTCACTTTATAATGAAGTGAGTGAAGATTTGAATTCAAATTCAAATTTTGGTTCCCTATGATCAAGCTCCTAAATGCTTGGAGATATTCCTTCAATCAAATGAACTACTTTTTCCACGACTCACTTTGGTAGGTGATTACAAAAGGTTCTAAGTCAATTTGACTTTTACAATGAGGTAAAGTGGTAATTAACCACTAGCATATGTTCCTATGCTTCTTCATGAATGTGTAGACTTTAATGCATCCTTTGAGCCAAATGTGTAGGCTTGCAATTTACACCAACAACTCTCACAGGTGTGATCATAGATGGAGGCTGTGGTATCAATGTGATGCCAGATTTTACAATGAAGAAACTGAAATTGAACCCCACCAAGATGGCACCATTCACAGTTACACTAGCAGATCAACATCGGGTTGCGCCTCTTGGCATTATTGAAAAGGTACGGATCATAGTACAGGGTTGCCACTTTGTGTTGGATTTTGTTGTTATTGCACTTCCATAGGAGACTTCCTACCCTTTACTTCTGGGGAGACCTTGGCTGAGGCAAGCAAAAGCTTTGCAAGATTGGGGGAAAACCAAACGATGGATTTCAACTAGCACCCATAGCCAACTGCAGCTACATTTGGAAGAAGGTTTGACTCAGGGAAAACTACTAGGTATACTATGGATACTCAGGTAATGCCCTCTCTACCCCAAGAAGAAGATACATTATCGAATTGGATGATGGAAAGTGCAGAATGTTGCACAATGGAAATCAATGAAATAGAGGAAGAAGTTGTAGATGAAGAAGTTGCAGGAAAAGGCCATGAGGTTCACAAGGAATTGAAGAATGAGAGCTTGCAGGAGATTACGAATGTTGAAGGGGCAACAACTATAGAGGTTTTAGAACAGGAAGGTTATGAGCCGGAATGCAGAGAAGATCTCCCCTTTTCGGATATACCTCCAGGATGGACCAGAGAACATATTGCAGAATATAAGTTAAAGTCCACTCTTGCATACAGTGGAGATGATTTATCAAACAAGATTAGTCATGAAACACTGGTACAAGAAGTAAATCTAGGGGATGAAGAGAACCCTCAAGTAGTCCACTTGGCCTCTTGGCTGTGGCATTATCCTCCTTTACTAGAGAAGGTAACTTCTTTACTTTTTGCTTACAAAAATGTCTTCGCATGGTCCTACAAAGATCTAACAGGGATACCAGAGGAGCTTGGATTACATCGGATACCCTTAGTTGAGGGAGCCGTGCCTACAAGAAGTAGGCTATATCGACTCAATCCGAAGTATGCAGAGGCGGTAAAAGTGGAAATTACAAAACTAGAAGAAGCAGGTATAATTGTTCCAGTAGAACATTCCAGGTGGCTTTCTTCTATGCTTATTGTGCCCAAGAAAAGTAGTGGAACAATAAGAGTCTGTGTTGATTTTCGTGCCTTGAATAAAGTGACTGTTCAAGATGGATTTCCTCAGCCCTTCACAGAGCAAGTACTTGAGGAAGTAGCTGGTCACACTTTGTATAGCTTTCTGGATGGTTTCAGCGGTTACAATCAAATAGTGATCCATCTTGAGGATAGGGAAAAAACAACCTTTGTAACTCCATGGGGCACTTATGTCTATACCCACATGGCTTTTGGTTTAAAGAATGCACCAGCTTCATTTAATAGAACAATGTATTTAATATTGGGCAAATGGTTGACAACCTTTTTACGCATTTTCATGGATGAATTTTCAGTATTTTCAGGCACAGATAGAAGAGCAGCAATTCAAGATTTCCATGATCATTTGGAAAATCTAAAAGAAATTTTTGAGCAATGTCTCAAAACAGGTTTGAAATTAAATCCTGATAAATGTCACTTTTTGGTCACCAAGGGTACTCTTCTTGGTCATATAGTATTTGCTGAAGGGATAACGGTGGAACCTGCGAAGATTACTGCTATCCTTTCCATGCCAATTCCACAAAGCCCCAAGGAAGTGCAAAGTTTTTTGGGTCATGCAGGATACCATAGAAGATTTATACGAATGTATTCAGAAATAGCTAAGCCCTTATCAAGGCTTACCAGTAAAAAGGTCCCTTTCTCATGGAGTGCTTAAGCTGAGAAAGCATTTTGTGAACTAAAATTGAGGTTATGTACTGCTCCACTTTTAAGTGTTCCTAACTGGTCATTGGAGTTTCATGTGCATACAGATGCCAGTCTTCATGCTGTTGGTGCAGTTCTAGCTCAACCATCATCACAAAAGGTTGATAGACCTATCTCCTATGCCAGCAGACTACTCAACCAGGCAGAAAGGAACTACAGTACAACCAAAAGAGAAGGCTTGGCTATTGTATTTGCTCTTCAGAAGTTTTGGCATTACCTTCTCGTGTACATTTTATAGTCATATCTGACCATCAACCCTTGAAGTACTTGATAAACAAGCCTAGAGTGGCTGGAAGGATTTGGAGATGGTTACTCCTGTTTCAAGAATTCAATTTTGATATTCATATTAAGCCAGGAAGAGAGCACTACATGGCAGATCAAGTATCCAGGACCGCAATGAGCGAGAAGGCAGGAGGTATTAATGATGAATTGGTGGATAGTAGTCTCTTCTTAGTTGCGACTCAGACAGATTGGTATGATGGAATTCTCCATTTTCTTATTACTGGAAAACTCCCAGAGCACTTCACACCTATAGAAAAGAGAAGATTGCTCCTGAAAACCAAAGCATATTCACTTATAAATGGAAATTTATATAAATACTGTCAGGATGATATCTTGAGAAAGTGTGTTTATCCGGAGGAGGTAAATCTTGTGCTAGAAGCTACACACAGTGAAGGGCATCTAAAGGGGGAAGAATTGGCTCACAGAATCATACACAAGGGGCTATGGTGGCCTCATATTTACAAGGATGTGATCAAGTTTGCTAAAGAATGCCACGTTTGCCAGAGATGTGCTCCTATGCCAACCAGATTGAATTTCCAACCATTAGTCATATCTATAGGATGGCTCCCATTTGAACGATGGGGTCTTGATTTCATAGGACCAATTAGTCCAACTGGTCAACTTGGGGGTAAGAAGTATATTTTGATGGCCACATGTTATGCAACTAAATGGATAGAGGCTAAAGCTACTGTGGACTGCACGGTGTTAATAGTAGCTAAGTTCTTGTATAAACATATTTTCTCAAGATTTGGTTGCCCACTGGAAATCACTAGTGATAGGGGAACACATTTTGTAAATCAGCTGCTCCAATTTATATTTGACAAGTACAAGGTCTTCCATAAAAAATCTTGTGCCTACTATCCAAGGGCAAATGGCCAAGCAAAGAGCTCCAATAAGATTTTGATCGGGTTGGTGCACAAATTATCTTTCGATCATCAAAGCTTCCGGCCACAAGCATTGATCGGTGAAATTCGGGCTTTCAACACTACAAGAAGGGGAACCATTGGCGCAAGTCCATTTCGCTTAGTATATGGAAAAGAGGGCATTAGCATCATTGGAATTTATTATCAAAAGAGAACTTGGAGCCAAAACCATTGGAATTGAACCTCCCATTAGGAGACTGGTGGCATTAGAAGAATACAGAGAAGGAGCAATGCAAAAGCTTCAGATAAACCAAGAAGAGCGCAAGAGACTACATGACAAGTATCTTAGGTCAAATGAAGTACAGGAAGGATCCATGGTTTTAGTGCATCAGGTCCCAGCAATTTCGACAAAATTCGCACCCAAATGGATAGGACCTTATAAGGTAATCGAGGTATTGCCACATGGCGCTGTGCATTTGGAAGATCTGCAAGGTAAAAAGATTCCCCTGGTTAACATCTCCAGGGTGAAGAAGTATCTAGAATATGTCAAAATGGAAACACTCCACCCCGTGTACATACCGTGTTTCTTTCCTGTAATTGCAGTATAACTGAATTTCCTTGGAATAAGCGAATAAAGGAATTGCACCGGGACGGTGCAAAATCTTGATGTGGGGGTCTGTAGATCCCTCTCTCTCTCTGAGGTGATTAGTGAAGCCATTGCACAGATGGACTCTCTTGCAGATGGTTGATTTGCGGGCATCCTTGGCTGTGTCAGTTTCAGAAGCTTGAACATGTTGTCAAGTGGGGAATTTTTTGATACGTTTCTTACTCCGCATATTGGAAGGAGTCTAAAATATGAAGGAGTCTCATGCCATCAGCATTTGCAAGAACCTTTATGCCATTATCATTGGTTGTTACAGCTAAAAGTGAGCCATCCTTGTTGAAGCGTAGCCGAGGATCTGCTGGAAGCCCCTCTACTTCAATTGTAGTCAGAACCTCTACATTATCCATGTCCCACCATTTCCTCTCCCTCACACCACCCCCTCAAACCACCCCCGCCCCCTCACACCACCCCCGCCCCCTCACACCACCCCCACCCCCTCACACCACCCCCGCCCCCTCACACCACCCCCACCCCCTCGCACCACCCCCGCTCCCACCCCCTCACACCACCCTCGCACCCTCTCTCTCTCTCTCTCTCTCTCTCTCTCTCTCCCTCTCTCCTTCTCTCTCTCTCTCTCTCTCTCTCTCTCTCTCTCTCTCTCTCTCTCTCTCTCTTTCTCTCTCCCCGCTGCCCCGCGTGAACCCCCCCCCCTCTCTCTCTCTCTCTCTCTCTCTCTCTCTCTTTTTCTCTCTCCCCGCTGCCCCGCGTGAGCCCCCCCCCTCTCTCTCTCTCTCTCTCTCTCTCTCTCCCTCCCTCCCCCGCCTAATTCCCCGCACCCCCGCGCAGTTCCCCTTCCCCTCCCCCGCCTAATTCCCCGCAGCCCCCCCCTCCCCCGAGCAACCCTGTTCTCCCCCGTCACCCACCCCCCGTGCAGCCTCCCCTGCTCTCCCCCGTCACCCACCCCCCGCGTAGTTCCCCTCCCCCTCCCCCGCCTAATTCCCCGCAGCCCCCCCCCCCCCGCGCAACCCTGCTCTCCCCCGTCACCCACCCCCCGCGCAGCCTCCCCTGCTCTCCCCCGTCACCCACCCCCCGCGTAGCCCCCCGCGCAACCCCGCTTTTCCCCCGCCACCCTCTCCCTCTGCCCAACCCCGTTGCCCCCCCCCGCTCTCCCCCCGCCACCCACTCCCTCTGCCCAACCCCGCTGCCCACCCCACTCTAATACAATGAATATATACCCAAGCATTATGAAATTGATGAGGTGGTGGTGCACGATCCAAACTACCATACTTTTCCTCATGTTCAATACACTTGAATTATGGTCTTCGATACGTGCCATAATAAAAGTTACACCAACATATAATATGCTCTTGAGAGTAAAAATCATAGTCGTCATAAATATGCTCTTGTGAAGTGATTGCGTGGATAGGAGGTGGTGGAGTACCCTCTAATTGATCAGAATCTAATTATAATATAACAATAAAAAAAGATCAGCTAGATATGTATCTATCAAATACTAGAACTAAAAGTTTGATATACTTACAATGAGTAGTCCTTGTAGGAATAATAGAGAGTGATAGAGTTCCCTCTGATCGATCAAAGTCTCATTGTGTAGCAAATAAAGATACTAGATATTAATAATCTGTTTATTTACATACATACATTCACATGTTCACATTTACACATACATATTCACATATGCAAAAATAAACATTTTGACATATAAATACACATACAAAAC
>CM035426.1:53949052-54064052 GCA_020310875.1 Ceratopteris richardii | reverse complement strand
GTATTACTTGTGGTTCTAGCTAAATCCAAGTGGGATAGTGCCTTCTACAGAGTCCTATTTCCATTGGTGAATTGAAAATGCCTGAGCAAAAAGACTGCTTGCATAATGTTGAAAGTTGGATATATCTGGAATCTTTGTTTTTTGTCTACATGTTGTTGCCTTGCCACATGTTTTTCTCATAATGCTAATAATCTAATTTATGTCCTTGCAGGATTTGTACAGAACCATCCTCTCTGGAGGTCACATGAGCAAGGACTTGCTCACAACAGCAAGGTACAATTTTTTGGCAGGTGGCTTAGTAGGCTGCCCTGCCCTTGTTGTCGTGTACCCCTTGGATATTAGGCTCGTTGCTGATATGGGAAGGACTGAAGTGCCTCAATTGAGAGGTCTGCTACACTTCATGAAGACCATCTACAAAAAGGATGGTTTAAGAGGTTTGTATAAAGGCTTGCCGGCATCACTTCAGGGTATGATAGTCCATCGTAGTCTTTATTTAGGAGGGTTTGATACAGCCAAAGACGTATTGTCTAATGAGTCAAAGGGCCTTCCTTTCTCGATGAGATGGCTTATTGCCCAGGTAGTGACCACTTCAGCAGGCCCCATCTCATACCCACTTGACACAGTATGTCGTCGCATGATGATGCAGGCAGGCTCAAAGCAGATAATGTATTCTAGTACACTGGATTGCTGAAAGAAATTGTACAAGTTTGAGGGTGTAGGTTCCTTTTACAGGGGTGCCATGTCCAACATGTTCAGAGGAACTGGAGCAGCATTGATATTGGTTTTGTATGATGAAATAAAGCATCTTATGGACCTCACAATGCCAGGTGTACCTCTTCCAGATTAGTCAGATAAGGAGTGGTGAGCACCATGCTTAAGCTCTATGAAATATTTTCACCTTAATTAAGAAGAGTTTTTGTGCAAACAGATCAACACCATGATATGATTGTATATGACAATGTGCAGGCAAATCTTAAACTACATACTGAGCTATCGTGGCATCTGTATATTTATTGCTTCTCTAGAGCTGGTATATAATGTACCTGCATATAAACACTCACACAATCTCACGTGCACAAGCTCATTGACTATGCATATGTTCTGTTGTTGACTATGTTTTTATTGGAGGGCATAGTTTTAGCAATGCTTTTCTTAGTCCTACTAATCTCTGTTTACATGGAGTATGCCCTTATCTCATTTTTCACTATATGCTTGTAAATCCTTGAATAATAGCATATGCTTGCTAATCATCAGAGATCTATTACTTAATATTTAATAATAATAAGTGTATTAGTCTCATATTACCGTTGTCAAAATTATTCAACTTAACAGAGAATTTTTATTCAGTTTACAAAATAGTTCTTTATAAAATGTTCTATTCTTGTATGATCAATATTTGAACATGTTAGGCCATATTTACCACTCCAAAGATAGCTCTTGCTCTTCTTGTGCTTTAGTTATTCATGTTCTTTTTTCTTTCCCTCTTTACTAGTTCCCCCTCTGGGCCATTAGTTTTTCACCATATATTTGTGTGATAACTTACACATTCTTAGAGCTCTGCTTTGAAAAATGTACTGCACATTTGATAGATGTATTCTTTTATATTTCAAGATGTTTGAATTGTTAACCCTTTAAAAAAAACTTACACATTCTAGGAGCTCTGCTTTGAAAAATGTACTTCACACTTGAGAGATGTATTCTTTTATATTTCAAGATGTTTGAATTGTCAAGCCTTGAAAAAAGACCATGCGAAATGGGAAATCAGTTGTATTCCAAGTACTGAAGCACTTTGAAATTGTCGTCTTATGCATGGTTTGTGTGTATAGGAAAAGAAAATATTTTTTGTGCTCTAAGCACTCACCGAAGGTAACAAGAGTGCCACAATACCCATACAAGTACTTGAAAGTTGAAAAGAATTGTATGACCTGTGACGAGTGAACCGGCCATGTGGCCCTCTGTCCTCAGAATAAGACTGAAGATGCTTAGATTGCAACAAGATTGAACATAAGACCGAGTTTGCAAATAGGCTGAAAATAGATAACTGAAGAAGGAAATAAGAATAAGAAGAAGAAACATATACCTAGATGGCAATCCAATACGGTGGCATCTAGGATCCACATTTGGATGTGTTAACCACAAAGAATCTGGACACGCATGTTTTAGTGTTGGAAAAGGTTTACCAGATTCCCAATGAATTGCTAGCTAAGAGGCACAAATCAAATGTATTCCAGCTAACACTTCGAGGGGAAGTGGATTCTTGGTTAAGCGGGTATTATTTTGATTATTTCCGGTATTATAGGGAACTAAGAGACACATTCTAATGAAGGTTAACTTGTATAAAAAATATAGCAGAAATCTTTAAGAAGATGCAAGAGCTGACCCAAACGAGAGATATTAATGATAATCTGGTTCAATCTCGCCTGAATATGTATAAGATGCCAGCTAAGGATAGGCCTATTGATGAACTATTGAATATTTTCTTTATTCAAGGATTAATTCCTTAATTATTTGCAAGTATTGTCCATTGGGATGCATGCTAGACTCCCTTCAAAAGGCTAGTACAAATGGTATATGTAGTGGTCTTTTGAACAAATGGTATATGTAGCAACTAGGGAAAAAGTACAATCCCTAGTATGGCAGGTGACATTAGCAATTTAGAAAAAAGCTAGGGAATGCTTAGAAACAAATTGAAGCCTAACAGGTTTAGTGCAAAGGATGTTGTTACTTTGACCATACTCATGAACAACGCAACCTCCCTCACTTTGTGAATGCCTCATATTTGGTTATTGGTAGTGTGCTCATGCAAATGACCCTATAAAAGTGATATCAACTAATATAATATGTCATTCCTAGGTTTTTGATATTTAAAAAAAAATTGTTATTGGGAGTTTCGGTTTGCCAATATAAGCTCCTCAAAGTTTGCTACAGGTTTAATAGAACTCAACAGGGTAGTTGTGTTCAACTTTTTGAGATACAGTCTTTTTTCTGCATCAAGGTATTTTAATTAGTTGCCATGGCTGAAAGCAGTGATGTATTCCATATGTTGGCTGTTGAGGATAAGTTGGATGGCACCAATTACCCATTATGGGCTTATATGATGCACTATGTATTGGTTGTAAAGGACTGTGGAATATTGTGTAGGGTGTTGAAAAATGTCCTATTACTCCTACAAATATAGTTACTGAAGGTGATACAGATGGAGCTAAGGATGGTGATATTCTTCAGGTTCATGTTCGTGCTGTGGTTCTTGCTGCACCTACTGCAAAGAAACTTTGTTGGGATGGTAGAGATGCTTAGGAACATGCATTGATAGCCTTGTCTTTCAAGGGTGCCATTATTCCTCACATTCGCTCCTGCAAAACAACAAAGGATGCTTGGGATACTTTTAGTACTTTATACCAGGCAAGGAATGAGGCTCGTGTTGCTTACCTCTGAAAATAGTTGGAGAGTGAGCATATGAATGAAGGAGATTCCATGGACAATTATTTGACAAAGATGATAGATTTGGTAGAGTTGATTTCTGCTGATGGAGTCTTTCCCGACAGTTCAATTTTGCAGACTGTTCTGAGTGGTCTTCTAGATTCATATGAGAGTTTTTCTTCTACTCTTCAATTGATGAAGAAAGGAAATCTAAATGCCTTAACATTTGAGGAGTTAGTCTTTCTTATGTTAAAGAAGATCAGTCTACGCAGAACAAGTCCATTATGTGTGTTGAAAATCAAGCTTTCCTTGCTAGTCAGAAGGACTGGGGTAAATGGAGCTCATCTACTAGTACCCAAAAATCTGCTAATTTTGAGTAATCAAAGAAGGACGATAGAGGCGAGAAGAAAAAAGAAAAGCATAATTTGTTTTGAAAGTACTATGAAGGAAATGATCATGTAATAAGGAGTTTTCCAAAACTAGCTACAAAAGAGGCAAAGAAAAATTGTTGAAGAAGCCTCTAGACCCAAATCAGTTTTTTTCACAGCTTGTATATACACCTATAACCCTAACGGGCCACTGATCTTTTGTACATTCTCTTGGTAATACATTCAATATTGTGTGTTGTGCTGCAAGCTTCTTCTTCTTCCTTGTGCTGTTCGTATGCTTTCATAGACCTCAAACTCCAACAATTGGCATCAAAGCAGGTCGCCGCTTCATCTAGGGTGTCGTTGACACCCCTCTGGTCATAGTCTAAGAATCACACAAAAATTGGTGAGCATACTTAGGGCCTCTGTAGGAAATTTCATCTTTTTGTGCCAAAGATATATACAGGTTTTGGTTTGCAAGTATACACGTCTCGAAGTCTACAGTAAGTTTAGCAACACTCGATTGGGCAATTTTGTTTAACTTGTTGAGATCCAATCATTTTTTTGCATAATGATATTTTAGTCAATGGCCACTGATGTATTCCCTATGTTGGCTGTTGAGGATAAGTTTAATGGTACCAATTACCTATTATAGGCTTATATGATGCATCATGTATTGGTTGCAAAAGAACTATGGAATATTGTGTAGGGTGTTAAAAAACATCCTATTACACTTGCAAATATAGTTACTGAAGGTGATGCAGATTGAAGATACTGATATTCTTTGGGTTTTTGTTCGTGATACCATTCTTACTGCACCTACTGTAAAGCAACTTCGTTGGGATGGCAGAGATGCTCATGCACATGCATTGATAGCCTTTTCTATCAAAGATGCCATTATTCCTCACATTTGCTCTTGTAGAACAACAAAGGATGCTTGGAATACACTTACCACTTTATACCAGGCAATGAATGAGGCTTGTGTTGCTTACCTCCGAAAACAATTGGAGAGTGAGCAACGAATGAAGGAGATTCCATGGATAGTTTTTTGAAAGAGATCAAAGATTTGAAGGAGCAGTTGATTTCTACTGATGAAGTCTTGCTTGATAGTTCAATTTTACAGACTGTTCTGAATGGTCTTCCAGATTCATATAACAATTTTGTTTCTACTCTTTGATTGATGATGAAAGGCAATCCAAATGCCTTAATATTTGAGGAGCTGGTCTATGTTGCATCGCGGGAAGATCAATCTAGGTAGAGTAGGTTCATTATGCATGTTGCATATCAAAATTTCTTGGCTAGTCAGAAGGGTAAAGGTAAATGGAGCTCATCTACTAGTAAAGAGAAATCTGTTAATTTTGCAGAATCAAAGAAGGATGAGAGAGATGAGAAGAAAACACAAAAGATGAATTTGTTTTGAAAATACTACAAAGGAAATGATCATGTCATAAAGAGTTATCTAGATTTTTCTAGAAAAGAGGCAAAGAAAAAAGAGACTAAAATGGTTGTTATAGAAGCCTCTACACCCAAATCAAAGTCTGCAAATCTTGTGCAACATGAAGAATGGGTGTTTACTACTATTTGGAGTTATGACCCATGTTCTCAAGAACAATGTACATTTGCAATAGACTTAGATGTTTGATACTTTGATAGTGGGGCAACCAAACATATTACCTCACAACCTAGTTTCTTCAGTTCACTTCAGCCTACCCCTATAGGGAATACTGTCACATGTGCCAACAAATCCTCTTATCCTATCATGGGAGTTGGTAAGATCATTCTGACTACTTCTAATGGTAGTTCTTTACATTGTTGAATGCTTTATTTGTGCCATGGATCAATAAAAATATGTTATGAGTTTCAGCATTTGCCAAGATTGGCTTGGTTGTGGAATTTGTTTATGATAGATGTATAGTTCATGACCTCTCAAATGGGAACATCATTATTGCTTTTGGCATTTGATATTGTGGGTTGTATAAGCTCATAGAATATGAAAAATCTATGAATGATATAGCATGTGCAATTCAATATTCTTAGGCTATGTCATATGCAAAGCTTTGACATGCACGCTTTGGTCATTAGAATTTTACTAGTTTGCTATGCCTCCAGAAATCTGAAATGGTGTCCTCTCTGCCCAAACTTGAGGCACTTGATAAACATGTCTATGAAGTCTATATTTTGGGCAAAATTCAGCATTCCTCCTTCCCAAAAGATGGTTCAATACGAGCTACTTAGAAATTGCAACTTCTTCATAGTGATGTTTGTGGTCCTATGCAAACACCTTCTTTTGTGAATTACCTTTACTTTGTGACTTTCATTGATGATTTTTCCATGCATGCATGGGTATATCCATAAACATCAGTTTATAGTGCCATATAAATCTCAACAGAATGGAGTTGCTAAAAGGAAGAAGATGTCACTCATGGAGGTGGTGAGGTGTATGCTCAAGAGTCAGACTTTACCACATAGTTTTTGGCTTGAGGATATCATGTGTGCAACATATGTACTTAATAGGTGTCCCTCTAAAGCATTGTAGTCTATCACTCCATATGAGGCTTGGCATGGTCGCAAGCCATCTGTTTCTCACCTGCGTGTCTTTGATTGTCTCGCATATGCATTAGCACCTGAATAACAATGCAAGAAATTGGATGATAAAGGAGTGAAGTGTATTTTTGTTGGCTACAGTTCTGAAAGCAAAGGTGATCGTCTATATCATCCATAGACTATGATAGATGTACAATTCATGATCTGGCAAATGGCGACATCATTATTGCTTTTGGCATTTTATATCTTGGGATGTATAAGCTCATAGATTATAAAAATCTATGAATGATTCAACATGTGCAGTTCAAGATTCTCAAGGTATGTGAGATGGAAAACTTTGGCATGCACACTTTGGTCATATGAATTTCACTAGTTTTCTATGCCTCCAAAAATTTGAAATGGTGTCCTATCTGCCCAAACTTGAGGCACCTGGTAAACATTTCTGTGAAGGCTTTATTTTGGGCAAAATGGAGTGGTCCTCATTCCCAAAAGATGGTTCAATATGAGCTACTCAAAAATTGCAATTGGTTCACATTAATGTTTTTGGTCCTATGCAAACACCTTCTTTTTGGAACTATCTTTACTTTGTGACTTTCATTGATGATTTTTCCAAGCATGCATGGCTATATCCACTGAAAACAAAGTTCGAAGTGTTTAAGATTTAAACAGCTTTTGGTTTTGGCTGAAAATCTGTTAACATGTAAAATGGGCACCCTCCATTCTAATCAAGGGGGGAATATATGTCTTCTGATTTTAATGCATTTCTAGTTGAATGTGGGATTAAAAGAAATGTACAATGCCATATAAACCTTAATAGAATGGAGTTTTTGAAAGGAAGAACAAGTCACTCATGGAGATGATTTGGTGTATGGTTACGAGTTAGGCTTTACCACATCTAGCTTGAGGTTGTTATGTGTGCAACATACGTACTTAATAGGTGTCCCACTAAAGCATTGCAGTCTATCACTCCATACGAGGCTTGGCATGGTCTCAAGACATTTGTTGCTCACCTACGTGTCTTTGGTTGTCTGGAATATACATTAGTGCCTGAACAACAATGCAGGAAATTGGATAATAAAGAAGTGAAATGTATTTTGTTGGGTATAGATCTAAAAGAAAAGGCTATCATCTATATCATCCATAGAATAAACACATTTTGGTTAGCCGTGATGTTCTTTTTATGGAAGATGCAGTTCAACCATTACTTTTATCTACTAAGGAGGCATTAGTTAGCTTCAAAGATGTGTATGACAATTTGCTGCCTCTTTTTAGAGGTAAACAATCTAGTGCTCGTCCAAATGAGGCAATTTCTTAGCCTTTGTAGGTTCCACATGATGATGCAGATCATTCCATTTCTGATGTAGATTTACATGCTACACTTGTTGATGACAGGTCTGATATAGAGGAGGCAAAAACTATGCCTAAATGGCTGGTGTAGACTTTGCGAGATAGAAGATTAGATGACCCTCTATCATATTGTACTAGTTCAACTCTCAAGTGCTTCTTTGCATCAAATTGCTATGCTATGGCTACCTCTAGTCTTTGTGATAAGAATGAGCTCGTTTCCTTTGATGAAGCACAAAATTCAAAAAATTGGATGGTGCTATGCAATCAGAATATGATGCTATTATGAAAAATGGTACGTGGCCTTTATGTGACTTGCCTCTTGGAAAGAAGGCCATTCGCACTAAGTGGGTATACAAGATGAAGTGTAATCTTGATGGAACAGCTGACTGCTATAAGGCTAGGCTTGTTGCAAAAGGTTATGCTCAAGAAAGAGGCATTGATTTTGATGAGACCTTTGCACCTACATGCCAAATGACTACTATTCGTAGCATCTATGCACTTGTAGCTCATCATGGTTGGAAAGTACTTAAGTTGGAAATTAAAACTACATCTGTGAATGATGACTTGCATGAAGAAGTGTATGTTTTCAGCCGCTTGGTTTTGTATAGAACGGGCATAAAAACAAAGTGTGCAAGTTGAAAAAGGCATTATATGGTTTGAAGTAAGAACCATGTGCTGGGTATGAAAAGATACATGGCTACTTGATTGCACATGGTTTTGAGAACAGTCCAACTAAGAGCACCTTATATGTTAAGCATGCAAATGATGTGCTTCTCACCATTGTTGTCTATGTTGATGACATGCTATTCATTGGTCATATTGAGAAGCTTATTGTTGTTCTTAAGGTTGATTTGCATGACTCATTTGAGATGTCTGATTTGGGGCATTTGCATTGGCAGATGGTTAAGCGCATCTTTTTCTACTTGAGTGGTCCTCGACTACTTGGATTGTTTTATCCCAAGGGGGGATCACTACCACTAGGATTACATGCTTTTTATGACTTTTTCTGGGCTAGTTCCTATGCCACTTGTATGTCCACCAGTGGTTTTTACTTCATGATTGGTAGCTCACGCATATCTTGGTTAAGCAAGAAGGAGCCCACTATGGCCACTTCTAGTTGTGAGGCTAAGTATAGGTCATCTTTCACAGTGACTATTGAGTGTGTGTGGCTCATATGCCTTATGACTGATTCGGGTGTTGATAAGTCTTTTGCCACCACCATCTTCAATAACAGTCAGAGCACATTGGCAATTGCGAGAAACCTTGTGCCATGCTTGCACTAAGCACATTGAGGTGGACTATCATTATGTCAGGGAGAGGTCCTCTGCTGGAGACATTTGTTTGGCATATGTGCCCACACATGAGAACATTGCATACCTTTTCACAAAGGCTCTACCTAGGGAGAAGCTTGAAGCTTTCTGCAAAGCTTTGGGCTTACTTCCTTTTGTGGATTGATTCCACATAGATTGGCACTTCTATATACATGAGTGCGAGCTCCTTGTTCATCCCATCACTCCCAGAGGGACTTGTCGATATATTTATATAGTGATGTGTGTGAATACACTATGATCACCGAGGCACTTTTTTCCCTCTTTAGGAGGTGTTTTTCCCTTGGCTTGTATATATGCCTATAACCCTAACGGATCACTTATATTTGTACATTCTCTTGGTAATACATTCATTATTGTGTGTTGTGCTCCAAGCTTCTTCTTCTTCCTTGTGCTGTTCGTGTGCTTTTGCAGACCTCAACCTCCAACACATCTTTCTCTTGCTGAGAAATAATGGTTGGCTATTCGTAGCTGATGATTCCATATTGTGTTGGGCAAGTTATATTTTTTTGGTCCTTGAGGAATCTATCTATTATCTATTCCAACAATCGGCAAACTATCATAATTAGGGAAGCTCACATTTGAGTCACAGTCATGTGTGAACATCTAGTAGTTAAGTGGACCCTAGCATGTTTGCGACCCTAGCAATGCATAGTTCTTGGCCAAATTTCTAACTACTCCATTTGTTCTTTCCACTTGGATGTATCGAATTATATTGGCCCTATCTTGCTATTGGTAGAGATAAGCAAGCACACATATATTTTTATGTCTATTAATTATTCAACCAAATGGGCAGAGGCTTGTTCCACTAAAGCTACCATGCAAAAATAATTGTCTAATATTGAGCTAAGGAGCACAATCCCCGATTTGGGTTACCTATCAAATTGATCTTTGATTAGAGTATGCACTTTATTAATAATGTTTTCTTCTATCACTAATTATTTTGATATTATTTATTGTGACATTACATCATACTATCACATGGAAATAGGTTGTTTGAGAAAATTAATAAAGCAATGCTTAATATTTCAAGGAACACCACCCAACCGTATCCAACACAATGTGATGTTTGACCCCAATGATTTTATGGTCATATAATACAACTTAAAAGGTGTTTATGGGAACTCCACTATTCCAATTGGCCTATGTGTTAGAAGCTATTGTACTCCACTCCAATTAAAAAACATCCCGGCCTTCCTTAGTGACATGAACTTCAATAGATGGGTGTGTCTCATACTCTTATTCAAAAATTAGTTCCACTGAAATGGGAACCACTTCTTCTGGCTCTCACCTTTCGTGTGGTGGGCTTGATTGATCACGGATTCAATTCATCGTGAGATCATACTTATGTACTCTCGTGATCAATTCTTCCACTTGGCTTGATGCTTGCTTCATGGATAGTACTAGTCTCTATCACTAATGTAGTCACTATCAATGCAGGAGTTCCTCATAATGCATTGAGTTCCTCTACGACAAAATCATAAGATTCCAATAATGTGGTACAATTTTTTGGAATAATCTTCATTCACTTGAAAGGTACAACCTAAAATCAGGATGGATTGAATGCGGCACTTGAATTAGCTCAAGTGTGTCATTGAGGTTCTCTGCATTTCGTGTTTGAAACCTTGTGTTTTCTTCTCTAGATATGGCCAAGTGCCTCTTTAATAGGCTTATGTTGTGGTTGATGTTGGTGTTGCATTCCATTGTAATGCATAAAATATCATCTAATGCTCTGCCATTATCTTGGTGGAAATCTTCTAACCGTGTTTCCAAGATGGAGTGTGCTTCCTTTAGCATAGTGTATCGGTCTTTCAGGGATGCATTCTCTAAATGAGTTGACCTAGGCCCACAACATATTCCTTTGCTCTTGCAAATTGTTATTGAGATTATCAAGAGTAGCCTATTCTTCACATACTTGATTCATTCATGTAAACATTTGATTGATCTCATTTTCTATACTAGTGGACATATATATAGGGTTTGTGTGCATGAATGTGGATAGGGGTATGGGTTGCACAAAGGGGAAGTGGACGAAAGTGGGAATAGTGAAGATTGTGGTGGGTGTAAATGGAGAGGAGGGGATGGGGGAAGTTGGGAGAGGGGCAATGGATGTCGGTTGGGAAATATCCATTGACTCTATAATGTGTGATTGTGATGTGGGTGCTATGAAAATAATGTTCAGGGGTGGGTGCTGTGACAACACTGGACTAGTGTGTGCATGTTAATGGACAATGGAGTGTAGATGGTCGTGATAAAAGGGTTATTGTATGGTCCCATACTCAAGTAGCTGGGTGTTGGGAAGGTATATCTTGAAAAAGGGTTAGGTTGGGGACTGGACGGGGTGGATGATGAAGCAGGTATCGAAGGTCCAATGAAGTCAAAGCATGGGAATGTGTTGGGGGTAGGGATGTTGGTGGTGACACGTGGTGGGGAGTCAAAGATGGCTTGAAATTCATGGGACATTTCTTTTGAGGTAAGAGGGGATCAAGGCGGGGTGATGAGGGTTGAAAGGTTGATAGCTGTGATGGGTTGTGGGACGAATCCACATAAGACCAAGTCTTAAGAATCTCTAAAGGTGGCAACAAGATGAATGGTATGATCTTGGCATTGGTGGGTGAGATGTGTGCATGGATCGTAGCAAGTAGAGGATTGGTTTTGGAGTTGGTGTAAGGTTTCTACCACACCTAAAACATCTACCAATACTTGGATGATGGAGACAAAAGATTCATCAAAGTCTTCATGTCATAGTTCATGCTCCAATGAAGCGTGTCCTCATTCTTCATTGTACTATGGGTAGGCTTGAACTTCTTAAACTATGGTGTATAATCTTTAATAGCTTTCATGTGTGCAAGGTAGTATGGTTCCTCTTCTTGCTCTCTCTCTTCCTCTTGATGTGTTTGTCATAATAGGTAACTTGGTCTTTCGTGTTGAGATGAATTGTGTGTGTTTGAGAAGTGAAAATTTTGAAATTCGTCAATACCCAGTACTAATGTTTCCATCTTTGAAGCTTAGTGTGTGGGTCCTTGTGCTTCTTGTGGTTGTAATTGGGTCTCAGTTTTGGGTAATCTGGTGATGACTAGAGGTGAAACTGGTTGTAGACCTATGGGTGAGTGGGCTAGTGTGACTATATCCTGAGAGGGTGGAAATCAAGGAATGGTGCCTCTCACATGTTTAGAATGATGGGAGGTAGATGACGAACAACCCTTGAGCACATAAAGTTCTTCTATTACATAGGCGCATTCCATGGGTATGTTGTATGTCAAATAAATGTACATAATGTGAGTTATAACACAACATCCATTCAATACTTGCTTGCGGATCCATCTAGAGTTTGCTTCATACAACCGATCAATGATCCAATGGGATAAATACAACTTCATACTATTTTTTGTGATAAGTACAAAATGAACCAAATGTGCTTATGAGGCCATGTGAATCTATCTTGCCCCCAAAAAAGCAAAGTGTTTCATACACACCCTCAGGTAGTAGATAGGTTTAGTGTAATCAGTAAAATTTCAGAGAGCTATCAGATATCATTTTTCTTCATCTCTTCTAGCACGATGGTGTCCTTGTTGGAGGGGATATGATTGCCATACATCCATAGAGATTCTCTAACCAAATAATATGTTACTTGAATATGTTTAGGGGTTGACTTATGAGTAATGATAGTACCATGAATGAGCTAGGTACATCTTTATTCTTTCTTGACTGTAGGGTACATATTAGATAGTAACACCTATGACAACCTTCCTTGGGTTGGGATGCACTAAAATATTTTCTTAAGCCTACTTCTTCAAGAGAGGCTTCAACTCCTTTGGATTTTGCAAACCATTTAAATCCTATGAGAAGAGCTAGAAGTGATCCCACTTATGATCGAACTCAAGCTTTGCTTCCCTATATGTAAGGGATATCACCTAAGGTTCCTACCAATTCTTGGAACCACTGAGACTTTACATGAAGTTTATCATTCGATTCATGGGTGGATCTCTTGATAGGGATCATGCTGGGTTCCTCTTTAAACTCTAGAGGTGAAAGTAGACGTTATTCCTCTACTACTAGGGTACGTAAGTCGATTGGCACGTGACTCACACTTGATGATTCCATATTTCTTTATTCTAAAGATACCATCAAATTTTGTTAGAACAAATGTTAATATTATCGAAGACTCCTAATCCTAGTATGATAAGACCACGATCCATTTCCAATAATGACATGAGACCTTGATACTTAGCCCTTGATGTGTTTGGTGCAATTGGCTCAAAGCATGTGTAATGCATGTCTCTAGACTAGTTTTGTAGGCATACTATGGATGCGCATTTGTTCAACATGATGCATATGGTGTAGGGGAAGGTTATGTGCATTTTACATGGTTTATAATTAATCTTACAAGGAGTATGTGTGAAATTCTTCTTGGTTTAGGAGTTACAAGTTAAAGAATTCAACTTACAATTATAGATTGATGTAGGTTTATGTGATGATGTGGGTACTTGTACATGAGAAGGCATTGGCTTATGAGATGTATGGGGTTATCCAAAGGGCTAAGGAACCCATTTTTCCAAACGATGGAGGGAGTTTCAATACAATGATTATGTTTCAACTGAGATTGAGTTTTAATTGATGTTTGAACTAGATGGATTATCTAAGTGAGGGAAGGTTGGACCTTCAAGCAAGATCTTGAGATCCAAATGCATGAAACATTAGGGCATGCCTTCTAAAATTTCAGAGGTATCTAGTTTTTTTGTGTCTTCACTGGTTTTTCCTCTCAAAAGTTGGTAGACATGTTCTCGATCTCATTGGTGTGACCCAATTTTTGCTTCTTTAGTGGAACAATTGGTATATGATTTTCTACACCTAGATCAACTTTGCTTTTATGAGATCTTGAGCCCTCTTCAATGATTATGGGGGTTTGGATTGATGTTGGATACTTTCATTGGAACTCTTTTGTGATTTCCTTTTGATAGGGGCTTGCCTCTATGTCTTAGGCACACTCAACTTTGTAAAATACAATCTCCAACACTTGCATGGATTGTCGACTAGAGATCAAGGCATTACATAATTTGCCTATAGATGATATGGGGTTGACCTTTTGTATATGAACTTGAACTCTTGAAGCACATATTTAGTGACTTCATACCTTTGTTTCTAGCTAACTCAATGGGAAATCTGTATCTAGTGAATACATTGTCAAACAAGAAATTTTCTATTGTTTAAGCATCATTCTTATGTGTAGCCCATACCTCTACCACTTGGTTAAGTAATCACTAGCCACAATGATGTAGTCCATGTGTGAACTCCTCATAGGGGGTTTGAAGGGTCCTCTGAGGTTTATTCCCCAACTAGAGAAAGCATGTCCTCCCATCATTGGGGTTAAGGGAATCATGTCACATTGGATAGGATATTGTGCTCTTTGGCAAGTGTCACAAAATTTCAGATAGGTATGTGCATCCATGTGAAGGGTTGGCCACCAATGACTTGAGAATAAGATGGTTTTAATCACATGGTCAGGTCCAAAATGTGCACTTGCAAAACCAATCTATGCAGTTCCTAGGATTTTCAAGTATTAACTTATGCACACATAGTATTAAAAATCAATTTCTACCTCTAATAGAAATTATCAATGTTAAATGCATAATTTTGAGATCCTTGTGCTAGGGTTTGTTTCCTAGTTGGGGTGGCATGAAGAGGGGAAAAGCTTTTGATTTCAATAACTCCACGAATGGGATGCTCCATTCTAGTGCCAATGAGACATGACAGAGAGTCGCATGCTCCTCTAGAGGTGTAGGCAAGCATGTAGGACATTGCTTTAATAGCACATGCACATCTATTTCCAGTGTAGGATAATATGCACCTAAGTATGTCAAGATTATTGAAGAAAAGAATCTTGGTGAGGACTTGAACTACCAAGGAAAACCTAGTCCATAGCAGGTATTCTTCTTTGGCAGAGGAGGAGGTAGAGATAGAGGCTTTGGAAGTGGAAGAGGACACAAAAATCAAGAACAAGTTCAACAACATAATCATGAACAAGGTAGATGACACTTTCAAGGCATGGGGAGCCAAAGATGCTATAGAAATTTCAAAAGTAATGATTTAGGTAATGATAGTAAATGATGCTAGAATTGTGGTAAACCTAGACACTGTGAGCATGATTGCAGGTTAAAGAATCACAATAATAGAAGGCAACAAAACAACTATGCATCAACAAGGGGAAATGATTCTGAGAAGCCGTTCATGGTCCAATATCACATGATGAATACAATGTTTGCTAATGTTTTGAAAGTGAATGGGAGTGTCTGGTATGTTGATTCAGGTGCTTCAAGTCAAATGACTAGTCATGTGGAATGGTTTAGTAGTTTGCAAAAATTGCCACATCTTGGATATGTTGAAATAGGTGGTGGCACATCACACTCTATCGAGCATCTAGGAAACATAGCACTATCTATGGAGGATGGAAATGTAAAACATCTTATTGATGTGCTGCATATTCCAAGTATGACAAAGAATCTGGTTTTTGTTGGACAAATGGTTGACCAAGGAGTACAAGTCAGTTTCAATGCTGATGGGCTACATGTAGAAGAGTACAAACAGGATGGAGGATTGATTGCCAAAGGAAACAAAGTGGGTAGGATGTTCACCTTAAAGTTGAAAAATTCCTAAAATGAATATAGCCGTGTTTGCAAAAGGTGTAGGAGTTATTGCTGATATAGAGACTCGACACAAACAAATTGGACATGAAAATTTGGAGAGGCTCAAATTGATGGAGTCAAAGGAGATTGTCAATGGACTACAAAATTTCAAGGTTGCAAAGATGCAAAAGGTATGTGCCGCATGTCAATTTGGTGAACAGTCAAGAGCAACATTTTCACATGATAAACATGTTAGTGAGAATGTAGTAGAAATAGTACATGCAAATGTTTGGGGTCTCGCAAAGACCACATCTATGGGTGGTTGTAGGTTCTATGCTACTTTGAAAAAGAAAATGTTGAAAAATCAAGTGTAGAATCTCAAGTTTTGAGTGGACCAGATGCATCACCAAGCAATAGTTCCAACTCAAATCCATGGAGTGGAAGATTGCATGGAAATTTGAGTCCAACAAATTAATCAAATATATCAAAGAAAGATAAAGAAAATCTTTCTGTTGGTAGTAAAACATCTACAGGTTTTGAAGACATTGATGGAGATTCAAGCAGTTCAGAAAGAGCCTTAATGAGGAGCTTGGATTGCCCTCTGTCAAGACTCCAGGAGTTAGAAAGGCACATGCATATGATACAAGCAGAAGTGACCTAGGACCAAGAAGATCTGGGAGGATGCAAAATTCCGTGCAATGATTGATGTATGACAATTATATGGCTCATCATTGTGGCTATATGACCAAGGTAATACAAGATGTTGAACCTTCTTGTTTTGAAGATGCAATTGGAAATGTAGATTAAGAAAAATCTATGGATGAGGAGATGGCTGCACTTTATGGAAATGAAACATGGGAATTGGTTCCATTGCCACAAGGAAAGAAACCCACAGGCTGCAAGTGGGTTTACAAGGTAAAGCACAATGTTGATGGTAGCATAACCATGTATAACACACGATTGGTAGCAAAAGAATAATAAGAGACATATGGCATTGTTTATGAGGAAATGTTTAGCCTTGTAGCTAAAATGTCTACAATCAGAGCACTTGTTGTATTAGCTACAACAAAAGAATGGACTTTGCATTAGATGTATGTGAAGAATGCTTTCCTACATTGTGAGTTACAAGAAGAAGTATACATGGACCAACCCCAATGATATGAAGATTCAGAGCACCCAGAATATGTTTGCAGGCTGTAAGAGGCTTTGCATGGACTTAAACAAGCCCCTCATGCTTGGCGTGCAAGGATTGCTAACTACTTAACCACCATTGGATTTTCTATGTGTGATGCAGATCATTCACTATATGCAAGGAAGGGTGATGATTGCATCATGATTGTGGCTATTTATGTTGATGACTTGATTGTAGTTGGTGATAATGAAGAAAACACTAAAGAGATAAAGCAACGTCTTATGCAGGAATTTATCATGAATGTGCTATTTCTTGGGCATGGGTTTATACATACAGAGATAGCTATATGGATATCACAAAGGCAATATGTCTTGAGTATGCTACAAAAGTATGGTATGGATGATTGTAAGCCAATTTCTATGCCCTTAGATCAGAATTTGAAGCTGAATACTACATGAGGTGAAGCACTAGAAAATGCTATTATGTATAGGAAAACTGTGGGAAGTTTAATATCTCACAATTACAAGGCCTGATCTAAGCTACATTGTTGGACTTGAAAGTCAATTTATGCACGTTCCCAGGAAGCCACATTTAGATGCTCTGAGGCACACTCTATGTTATGTGAGTGCTACTTTGGATTATGCATAATTTTATGAATTTGGTATAGATTTGTAGGTTCATGGATACACCGATGCAGATTGGGTTGGTAGCATTCCAGATAGAAGATCTACTAGTGGCTTTATATTCTTACTTGGGAGTGCAACTATTACATGGATTAGTAAGAAGCAATCCACTGTTGCTTTGTCGAGTACAGAGGCTAAGTATAGAGGTGTTGCAATGGTAGCATAGGTCATTCTTGTACATTCCGTTTACGTAATAGAAGAAGAAGAAGAAGATCATTCTTCCTTGCCTCAATTAGTGTGTGTGCTCTTCTTTGTGTGTGTGAGTTCTATTCCTTGTCTCCTTCCTCCGAACATTAGTGTGGAGTGCAAAATGGATAGAGGGAATATTGCTCCTCTTGTCAACCACTTCACACAAATTGTGGTGATGTCCAAACCAGTTTCTCCTCAAAAGTAGGATTGTATGGTTGCCATCCTAGAGTTAGAACCAAATGAATACTGCAACATATGGTCTCTCTTTTAGATTCTCCTTTTACCAACATAGAAATTTTACAAGAAATTGATTGTCTTCCAAATGGCAAAAGCCCAAGTTTGGATGGTGTCACTAATGAGTTCTTCAAGTCCTTCAAGCAGATTTTGGTGACTTTGTTACATTTTCTTTTGCAAGAGGCCATGCACTTTGGTATGTTTCCTGATTGTATCAACAATGGTGTTATTAAATGAGTCATAAAAAAGACTATAAAAACATGATTAAAAACTAGAGGCCAATTATGATGATGCAAATGGGATACAAGATGTTCACTAAGGTTCTTGTTAATCACATCGCTTGCCACCTACATTCTTGCATCAATCATGACAAAAAAGGGTTCATTAACGGTAATTCCATCTTTGATGTTAGTATCGATGTTTGGGAAGGCCTTGTCTTTGCGAATAAATTTTAGAGGATATTGATTTTGTTTATCAAAATTGACTTCGAAAAAGTCTACAATAGATTGGAGTAGCACTTCATTCTTCAATTCCTAAAAGACATTGGGTGCGGTTTGAAGTTTAACAAGATGATCTCGATACTTGTGGGAAATGTTATTGCACACGTTAATATGAACAACCCATTCCCTCAATCAATTAGATTAAATGATCGATTGGAAACGGTTTCCACTTGGATTCTTTACTTTTTGCTATTGCTATCAATGCCCTTCGCTGCGTGGTTAACCGTCACGCACTTATTTTCCAAGTACATTGGATTGTGCTACCTAATAGCCAAGATCACATTGGTGATGACATGATTGCTTTCTTGCATAATCATTCGAACGACTGGCACTATCTAAATATATTTTTCTGGTCTCAAGATTAAAATATAAACCACTTGAAAATCGTGTTCAAGGCTATTATTGGGCACCAACTACACTTTCTTGCGAATGAAGGGTGTCAAGTGATTTTGAGTGGTCAAATGTTTTATCTCTTGGGTATTCCGTTGGATTTTGATATTGCCATGGGTTAGAGGTGGATTGGGTTCTTAGAAAAATTGACAAAATACTTGCTTACTTGAAAGGAATGTAAATAAACTTGGTGGGTCAGGCTATGCTGATCAACAGGTTCCTCATAGCATTGATGATGTATTCTTTATAGTGTTGGATACCAAATGACAAAGATCTTGCTACATTGGAAATAATTTTAAAAATTTTCTTTGGATAGGGTATCCAAATAGGAGGGATGTGCCAATTATAAAGTGTTCTATTTGTGTGATTAAAGAAAACTAGGCGATCTCAACATTCTGGACATAGAAGGTTTAGCACATTCGTTGGCAACCAATGGTTGATACAAGCTTGGAGTAATATGGATTCCTCTTAGTGCAAATTGATTTTAAAAAAAAGTGCTCTTTCTTTTTTGGTCAGCCTATGTGGAAGGGGCATGACTTACGGACCTTGTTGTTCTCCCTTTTCCTTGTTACTCCTAAACACTCCGATTCGGTTTGTTCTTTATGGAAGAGTTGGAATAAAATGAAATCGCACCACAAGGTAAATGAAGAGTGGAAGTTGGATGCTCATATTAGGTAGAAGGATTCGATGTAATTTCGGATCAAGAAATAAGGGCGGTGGATTATATTAACCTGCAAATAATGAAGATGTTATGGAATAAAGTGTTGGCTATGAGCTTATTCTAGTTCATGTGTGAACCCTCTCCATGTAAGAAAGAATCTGATCTAACCCTTATCTTCTTTTGATTGTTCAAAAGGGGCCCCATTCTTGTATAAGAACATGACCATTTGGTCACTTAATTCAAGGCACATCTTTATGGTCATATCTGTGTATTCATGTTGAGAGAGAAACCTTGTGTATTCATGTTGAGAGAGAAACCTTATCTGGTTCATCCTTCATACTCTTTATGTGCATACAAGAGGAGAGTTCTCTCTCTCTCTCTCTCTCTCTCTCTCTCTCTCTACTCTCCCTCTTCGCCTCTCTATGGCGTGACAAAGTCTCTGTCATCCCATAGATGTTGCACACACGATTTCAATAGGTGGTTTTAGAGCTAGGGGCATCCTTGACGTCCTTATCTTCACCGAGACCTTTCTTTCTTTATTTTCTTATGGTGGCTAGATTTAACATCAAGCTCGTACAACTTCTTGTTGTGTTGATCTTGTATGTCCTGAGTCTCCCTTCTCTTTGGTCATAATATCAAGAACCCAAGGCATTCTAAAGGAGTGTCTCCTAGATATGGCTACCAATATGAAGCTGGATTTGTGCCAACTATCTTCTCGAGTAAAGTGAGTGCTCCATCTTATAGGTAGAGCACATCATTGACCATTATCTTTGTTAGAATTATTGATCCATCTGAGGTACTTTGCAAGAGCTCCACTCAAAGTGGAAGCACCTTGATTGGAAAGTGGAAATATTATATGGTATACCTATTAGATTGTCTGGAGGTTCGGATAAAACCTATAAGGGTGTAAGGAGTTCCCATTAGACGTGAGTCTTAAGGAGGAAGGGACCCTTGGGGAAGCCATAAGTGAATACCCTTGCTTTCTTAGTGAAAGAGCAACGGTGGATATTGTTGCAATCTAGTGGAGGTACCATAGTACTACTAGGCTAACCTTGTCCCCAACAACCCTCACTTTAGTGAAGATTAGTGCAGTGTTTTTCATTCATTAATCAGGAGAACATAACTTGGCAGTCGGTAATGGGAAGAACCTTCTGCCCTTCTAATATGGAATTGATGTCAATCATGCGAAGCCTATGGAGAGAATTTTGCTTTAGTCGAAGCTGCGAAATCCTAAACTCAACTGGCATGGATTGCTGAGGCTACCAATTGATACTCATTTGGTATTTTGGACTATCGTGCTGCTGCGGTTACCATCAATTCCTGAGAGCTCTGTGTATGCTGCGCCAAATAAAACATCCATGTAACAAACAATTTAAGTAGTGCCATCTTTATATGCTGATGGACAAATAACAAGAGCCTTAATCAACCAAGAGAAAACTATGGAGAATAATGGCAACGAAGGTGAAGTTGCGGAGTCTGTACTTTGTTGTATTAAGGTCAAGAACATCCGATACACGTACTTTTCTATAACATCAGGCTTCAATTTCAAATGCAGTTGATAAGAACATAGTAGATCTCTTAATCTTCTTAAACTTTTCTGAGCTCTTTAATGTGAGATCACACAACGAAGTTTCGATTTCTGTATTATGGACAGAAGCACATGAGAGGAGTTCCTTCCTATTATATTACTGTGTCACTATAGATGAGACTTGTCGTCTATCGGACACAGATCTAGAAAAGCTTTCCTATTTCCTATCACACAAAGATGCTTTTCAACATTGTGTAGAGCATGCAAAAACGTGGGCTTGAAAATTCTGATTTTTCTTAGAAATGATTTCTGCGTACTTATTCACACTTGCGAGAAAGGTAGGAAAACATGGATATCATTTAAAAAGTGTTTAATGCTCTCTAATAAATCTTACATGTGTAAGTGTGAGTATGCAATGTACATCTAATTGTGTTTTATATTGGAAATTAGACACCCTCTCATGTTGAGACAAGGACCTTTCCCGAGTTATTTTCTTTTTTTTTTTGCATCTACAAGTTTTCCCGGAAGAACTTTGCCTTCACATACTCAAATAGACTTGAAACAGGCCTTACGCGGAGAAGCAATCAGGTTCTCTATGGCATGCCATTAGGGGAGAACGTCTTTAGAAGATTTGGAAAGAAACATGTGTTCCAAACTTCACAAAACCCTCCAAAAAAGTGGTCAATCGCAATGGTAAGAAGTCTCCTCTATTTAGACGTCAGTGTGTTTCTTTCGCAAAACAACAAGATCCATAGAAAATGCACTCCCATGAGGGGTTGAAAATGTTATTAAACTTATATGTAACTCTTAATAAAGGTTTTGTTTTAAGTTGTTTTGATCCAAATGCCATCTCTAAGTGCTTGTCTTAGGCATAGTGTTCCTACCAGCAGGCAAACTTTCTCCTATAGAAAAAAAAACAATGCACATCAAGATTACATATCAAGAAAAGATCCTCATTTTCTTCGTAAAACTATAATGTCCCTTCATCTGTTGCTTCACACAACAAATTAATCGGTTCTACAACCTTTGACATATGCTTATTATGATATCCGCATTTTATAGAGATGCATACAAAATTCTTCACACATTGATTATGAGAGATGACTTGAAGACTAAGCTAGTCCTGAATGAGTTGTGCCTAGCATATCCAAGGTCATCCAAAAATAAGAGACAGATTAAAATTTACAATAGACGCTAGAAAATCATACTAAGAAAAGTTACATTAAAAACAAAACCTTGATTTGATATACAATCATTCTTTACAATGAGCAAGGGTTATACGTTTGACTGCTCCAGTATACAAATAAAAAAACTGGGCACTGTGTAATGTTATCCAACCTACGTTTCTAAAAAGCTGATATGTGGCAATGTTTAGAGTAGGATCACCATCGATTAATACCTACTTGATGGTGATCTAATAATAGAGAGCTGACTAGTAGCAGTAGCAGGCCCGACCAAATCACTCACTTCCTATAACGAATGATCAGTTAAATAACCCCTCCAACTCTTGCATGAATCTCAGAACCAACACTATGAGATCTTTGAATTGAAGTTGGATTCTTAAAGCCAAGACTATGAGAGAGAGAGAGGGGGGGAGAGACTTAGCGAGAGAATAAGAGAGAGAGAGAAAGAGAGAGAGAGAGAGGAGCTTAGAGAGAGACTTAGAGAGAGACTTAGAGAGAGACTTAGAGAGATATAGATAGATAGATAGATAGAGAGAGAGAGAGGACTGGGAGGTGGGATGAAAAATCTATGATTGAAATGTGGAGGGTTGATAGAGAAAAATTAGGAAGATAAATTGAGAGAAAGATCTCTAGAAAACTTTCCAAACATTTACTACAAACTATGTGAACTAGCACTACCCATCAACAATGTCCAAAAAATGTTTTATTTGTTCTACATCAACATACCTCAACCCCCTAAAACATTAGTCGTAAGATGCATGCAATCAAATTGTAACGACTATCTTAAGACAACCGTTTGAAAGATTAGATCTTAGGAGGTTTGAAGATGTGAAAAATTTCCTGAAAATTGTAGATTCTCTAGTATTTGGCTCATGTATAAATTTATCTTTAGTCTAAAGTGGGTGGAAAGCTTCTGCGGAAAAGTTGAACTCCTAAACGAACGTTTTAACTTTTTATTAAACTGATGCCCAAAGTGGGACGAATAAACAACCGATGCCCAAAGGATTTCGCTTCTCCGCATGTGCTGAAAACAAATACAAGAAATTATTGTGTTGTATTGAACAAGATCATCCAGGTAGAGATCTCGTGAGTTTGAGTGAACTTTTACAATTCATGAACATCAAAAAATTGCCAAAAAACATTGATCATGCAGTATAGGCCGAAACTAACTCACAAAATAATGAAATAAATTCATTATACTTGTAAGAAAGACTCGTGAATGATGTGTGTGCAACTCTCCTCCCATCCATTTATATCCTCTTGTATTCTTAAAAATAGCAATGATTTGGAATGGCCTAGTGTTGCCATGTGGCCATCATGCAACACTCATCCACATTACTACGGAATACCTTAGGATATTCCCCGAGCTTGGGACCTTGGCTATGGATGGCCCTTGTCCCACACACACATGGAATGATTCCCATGGATCAATATGATCCCTATGGACCAATTTTTGACACTCTCTCTTGTTGGAGATAAATGTCTGCGGAAGCACGCGAACATCACAAGGAAGAAGAAGAAGCTTGGAGCACAACACACAAGACTGAATGTATTACTAGACAATGTACAAAGATAAGTAGCCCATTAGGGCAATAGGCATATATACAAGCCGGGGAAAAAAAAGCTCCTAAAGAGGGAAAAAAGTGCCCCGACGGTGCTAGTGTGTTCACACACATCACTACCTAAATATATCAACAAGTCCCCCCTGGGAGTGATGCGGTGAACAAGGAGCTGGCACTCATGTATAAGGAAGTGCCAAGCTATGTGGAAATCACTCCACAAAAGGAAGTAAGCCCAAAGCTTTGCCGAAAGCTTCAAACTTCTCCCTAGGCAGAGCCTTCGTGAAAAGGTCTGCAATGTTCTCCTGCCTCGGCACATATGCCAAGCTGATCTCCCCAGCAGAGAACCTCTCCCTGACATAGTGATAATGCACCTCAATGTGCTTAGTGCGAGCATGGAACACAGGGTTCCTCGCAACTGCCAATGCGCTCTGACTGTCAGTGAAGATGGTGGTGGCAGAAGACTGGCCAACACCCAAATCAGCCATAAGGCATCTGAGCCACACACACTCAACAGTCGCTATGAAAGCTGCCCTATACTCAGCCTCACAACTGGAAGTGGCCACAGTAGGCTGCTTCTTGCTCAACCAAGATATACATGACCTACCAAGCATGAAGCAAAAACCACTGGTGGACACACAAGTGTCATAGCAACTAGCCCAATGTGAGTCAGAAAAAGCATGCAAATCTGGCGGTAGTGATCCCCCCTTGGGATAAAACAACCCAAGTAGCCGAGTACCACTCAAGTAGTGAAAGATGTGCTTAACCGCCTTCCAATGCGTGACTCCTGGGCAATGCATAAACCTGCTCATCTGTGAGACAACAAACTGAATATCTGGCCGAGTAATGCATAAGTAAATCAAGCATCCAATAGCCTGCTCATAGAGAACAGAATCAAATGCATCTCCAGCATCATGAAGACTCAATTGTATACCTGTCTCCATAGGAATGGCAATAGGCTTACAGTCTTCAAGGCCAAAACGCTGCAATAATGTGTCAATATATTTCGTTTGACACAAAGCCATTCCACCATCAACTTGCATAAACTGAATGCCCAAATAATGATGCAAATGCCCCAAATCAGACATCTCAAATGAGGCATGCAAATCAGCCTTGAAATCAGCAATATGCTTCTCAATAGGACCAGTGAGCAGCATGTCGTCAACATAGACAACAATGATTAGAAGCACATCATTAGCATGCTTAACATATAAGGTGCTTTCAGTTGGATTGTTCTCAAAACCATGTGCAACCAGATAGGCATGTATCTTCTCATACCAAGCACGTGGTGCTTGCTTTGAACCATATAATGCCTTCTTTAACCTGCACACCTGGTTTTCATGCCCTTTTTGCACAAAGCCACGGGGCTGAAAAACATACACTTCTTCATGCAAGTCACCATTCAAAAATGTTGTTTTAATGTCCAACTGATGTACATTCCAACCATGATGGGCTGCAAGTGCACAAATGCTCCGAACAGTAGTCATACGGCATGTAGGTGCAAAGGTCTCATCAAAATCAATGCCTCTTTCCTGTGCATAACCCTTTGCAACAAGCCTAGCCTTATACCCGTCCACTGTACCATCAAGTTTACGCTTCAACTTGTATACCCACTTAGTGCCAATGGACTTCTTGCCAGGAGGCAAGTCACATAAAGACCAAGTAGCATTCTTCATTAAAGCATCATATTCAGATTGCATAGCAGCCATCCAATTTTCTGAATTTTGTGCTTCATCAAACAAAACAGGCTCATTCTCATCATAAAGACTAGATGCAGCCATAGCATATCAATGTGGTGCAAAAGAGGCACTATGAGAGCCTGAACGAGTACGATATGACACAGGTGCATCTAATTTGCTGTCACGCAAAGTCTGCACCAGCCATTTTGGCATAGTTCTTGCCTGCTCAATATCAACTCTCTCATCAATAAGTGCATCATGTACATCTACATCAAAAATAGAATTATTTGCATCATCACATGAAACCTGCAAAGGTTGAGAAGTTGCCTCATTAGGACCAGCACTAGACTGTCCACCTGTAAAAAGAGGCATCAAAGTATCATACATGTCTTTGGAGCTGACATATGTCTCCTTGGTACATGAAAGCAATGGCTAAATAGCATCTTCCACAAAAACAACATCACGGCTAACCAGAATGCGTTTAGTCTGTGGATGATACAGACGATAGCCTTTAGTTTCAGAACTGTACCCAACAAAAATACATTTTACTGCCTTATCATCCAATTTTCTGCGATGTTGTTCAGGCACTAATGCATATGCCAAACAACCAAAAACACGCAGATGAGCAACAGGTGGCTTGCGGTCATGCCAAGCCTCATATGGAGTGATAGACTACAGTGCTTTAGTGGGACACCTGTTAAGTACATATGCTGTACACATGACAGCCTCAAGCCAGAAACTATGTGGTAAGGCCTAACTCTTGACCATACACCTCACCATCTCCATGAGTGACCTGTTCTTCCGTTCAGCAACTCCATTCTGTTGAGGTGTATATGGCACTGTACGCTGGTGTTTTATCCCTCGTTCAGCAAGAAATGCATTAAAATCAGAAGACATATATTCCCCCCCTCGATCAGAACGGAGGGTGCCCATTTTACATGCTGACAGATTTTCAGCCAAAACCAAAAACTGTTTAAAGCATATGAACACTTCGGACTTTGCTTTGAGTGGATATACCCATGCATGCCTGGAGAAATCATCAATGAAAGTCACGAAGTAAAGGTAATTTCCAAAAGAGGGTGTCTGCATAGGACCATAGACATCACTATGTACAAGCTGTAATTTCTGTGTAGCCCGAACTGAACCATCTTTTGGAAAGGAAGACAATAAAAATTATGAAACGTTGGTTTTATTGTCTTCGAACTTACTGACTCGTTCTCTTTATATTGTTTTGTTGCGGAGAGTTGTTGACTTGAATGCTCATATTTCACAAGTACATTTCAGTAGTAAAAGAAATTCTGTGTAGCTTTTAAAGTCCAATGTAACTTTCCGAATCATCTATGTTGTATAGAACATTGCACTAAAATGCATGGAAGAAGCGTACTTGATATGCTATCTCAGCTGTAGAATTGCATAAGACTTTTATCTCACAAAGTTATTTATATGGGGATGATCTTGGTATAACGGCCCATGAAGCACCTCCTTATCTTACAAGTTACTTATCACATATACAAAACACATGCTTTGAGGATGCATGAACAAGTCATTATACCTGATAATCACAAAGCTATCCATGATAGAACTGTTACACACATATGAATATATTATAAGATTGAAGAACTAATTCCAATCAGATACTGATAGTAGGAGTTTATACAGCCACTATGAGCCCATAGAGAACCTGCATATCTTATAAGATACTTATCTCATATACAAAAGACATGGTTTTGGCATATGTTAACAGGTTATTTTATCTAATAATCAAAAGCTACCCATTGTCAGACTATTACAACACACCTCTACAGAACACACGAATATATTATTAGAATGCAGAACTAATTCCAATCAGATACTGATAGTAGGAGTTTATACAGCTCTTAAGAGCTCACGATCACACATAGAAGTCCGTATATACTCTAATCAGGGTTGCACAAGAGATTGATATGGCCCTTAGATATACATGATGGTAAGATGACACACAAATCGCAAGTCCTCATATACATGGGAATATAAAATCTGTTGTTATTCATATTCATGGCCAAGTCTTTCAAAGAACAATCTAATCGCTTCATCCACGTACAACATGGAGCGTCGGTCGGTTACTTGATTTCTTTCCTTTTTAAATGACTTGCATTGTGTTGGTCTCTTTTTGAACCATACTTCAGCAAATCCCACTTCATCATTTCTCGTTTTCCGCACAACATGTTGATTATCCACCGCTCACGAGGATATTTGTTCGTCCCACTTCAAGCATGGGTTTAATAAAACGTTGAAACGTCCTTTTAGGAGCAACGATTTTAGAGAAGCTTTCCACCCACTTTGGACTCATTGTAGATTTATACATGGCTGAAATACTGGAGAATCTACTATTGTCAGGCAATTGAGCGCAATATTCTGCGTCCTAAGATTTAATCTTTCAAACGGTTGTCTTAAGATGGTCGTTACAAACCTAAGATGGTTGCATGCATCTTAGGTTTAATGAAGAACAAATAACACATGTTTTGGACATTGTTATCAACTAGTGCTAGTTCACATAGTTTGTCATACATATGACTCCCCTCTTATCAACAATCCATAGGTCAACCAAAGCATTGCGAGAGTACCTCTCTCTCTCTCTCTCTCTCTCTCTCTCTCTCTCTCTCTCTCTCTCTCTCTCTCTCTCTCTCTCTCTCTCTCTCTCTCTCTCTCCCCAGTTTTGGCAACACAAGGGCCTCGAAATCGCAGTGTCTTTCCACTAGAGCCTAGGATAAATCTAATGAGCACATCGGTTCGTGAAGCCAACCCATTTTGAATGCTTTATTAGACTTTAGTTTTATCCATGTGGAGGGCATATATGAAACGGAGTGGCGAAACCCAAAGTGTATGATCAAAACAAATAGGAACGTTTCCGTAACTTAAAGTTATATTACGAATCTTGAAGTTGATCATGGATAGGTCTCGTACGAGGTCTCACAAAATCTTTCTAGGTCGTAAGTAGGCTCAGGGAATAGTAGAGTAGTTTCAAAATCTCCGATATTTCCTTGTGCTAGAGGTTGGATTTTAACATACCTTTGTTATAGGGCTTGAGGTATGTTATTGTACCTCTCTCTCTCTCTCTCTCTCTCTCTCTCTCTCTCTCTCTCTCTCTCTCTCTCTCTCTCTCTCTCTCTCTCTCTCTCTCTCTCTCTCTCTCTCTCAATTCGGCAACAGAGTCCTCATAATTGCACAGTGTTTCCACTAGAGCCAAAGATAAATCTAATGTGCACATAGGTATGTGAAGCCATTCCATTTTGAATATCTATCGTATGGGACTATGAAAGACAAACAAAGAAGAAACAAAGGGAGATAGAAAGACATTTTCAAACGCATGGGAAGTTGGATGCTCTACATGGTGCATAGAAGAAAAGAGTGGCTTCAAAGAATGTTATCCTCTTTAAGATGAGGACCAAATGTCAGCATAAGGACTTGCCACATCAAAACAACTTTTTTAATATTCAATAGTCCAATGAACTTAAGGTACCATTTTTTATTCGACCAATTCGAAAACCATTTCCTATTAAGAGATAGATTACGATTATAATCCTTGTATTTGAGCGGGGTCATGTCGGAGAAGGAGGTAGGGATTTGACTTATCCCAAGCATTGATTCTATTTCTAAATAGAAACCGTTCTTCATAGTCTAGTATCCAAGTTGGGTTAATGTCCCCAAGTCTCACCTATTATTTTCTATCTTGATTTCAAATTTGCTCCCACAAACAAAAACCCTTTATATTGAAATTGTGTGTGCAGCATCCGTGCGATGAGCAAAGACTCTGTCACGCCATAGAGAGGACTCCACTCTCGTATACACATAAAGAGTATGATGGATGAACCAGATAAGGTTTTTCTCCAAACACAAATGCACAGATATGGGTGTGCCTTAAATTAAGTGAACAAACGGTCATTTTCTTATACACGAATGGGTCCCCTTTTGACCAATCGAAAGGAGATAAGGGGAAGATAATATTTATTGCTTACATGGAGAGGGTTCACACATGAAGTAGAATAAGCTCATTGCCAAAATCCCCCCCGCCCCTTGAGCTTGATTATACATAGCTTTTTTCAGGGTATTATTCCTTCCCTACATACAATAAGAGTGGTAAAGATCCTTCCCATGTATAAAAGAGATTGGTACAATATTTTGGCTTCCTTCGCTCAATAAAGTAATAGGTGAAACAATTATCCTTCTCTCACTCTAGGGTGGAACATGTATATCCTCCTTCCCTAGGACAAAGTAGGGTGGTACAAAGGGATTAAAGGATGGTTTTCACCTTCTTTTCAGTTGTTGTTGTTGCTTGCTTTTGAACCCCTCCTTTTTTGCTTCATTTCTTTGTTGTTAGGCTTGCAACTTGATTCTTGGGACTTGTTGTAGGCAGACGAGAAAACTTATAGATGCAAAAAAATAAGAAAATAACTTGGGAAAGGTCCTTCTCTCAACATGAGAGGCTGTCTAATTCCCAATATAAAACACAAATAGATGTGCATTGCATACTCACACTTACACATGTAAGAAGAATTATTAGAGAGTATTCAAGGTGCTGCCACTCACAAAGATAATGGTCAACGATGTGCTCTGCCTATAAGATGCAGCACTCATATTGGTAGCCATATCTAGGAGACACTCCTTTCGAATGCCTTGGGTTCTTGATATTATGACTAAAGAGAAGGGAGACTCAGAACATACAAGATCAACACAACAAGAAGTTGTGAGAGCTTGATGTTAAATCTAGCCACCATAAGAAAATACAGAAAGAAAGGTCTCGGTGAAGATAAGGACGTCAAGGATGCCCCTAGCTCTAATACCACCTATTGAAATCGTGTGTGCAACATCTATGGGATGATAGAGACTTTGTCACGCCATAGAGAGGCGAAGAGGGAGAGTAGAGAGAGAGAGAGAGAGAACTCTCCTCTTGTATGCACATAAACAGTATGAAGGATGAACCAGATAAGGTTTCTCTCTGAACATGAATACACAAATATGACCATAAAGATGTGCCTTGAATTAAGTGACCAAATGGTCATGTTCTTATACAAGAATGGGGCCCCTTTTGAACAATCAAAAGGAGATAAGGGTCAGATCAGATTTCTTTATTACATGGAGAGGGTTCACAACATGAACTAGAATAAGCTCATAGCCAACACTTTATTCCATAACATCTTCATTATTTGGAGGTTAATATACCCCACCACCCTTATTTCTTGATCCAAAACTACATCGAATCCTTCTACCTAATATGAGCATCCAACTTCCACTCTTCATTCACCTTGTGGTGCGATTTCATTTTATTCCAACTCTTCCATAAAGAACAAACCAAATCGGAGTGTTTAGGAGTAACAAGGAGAAGGGAGAACAACAAGGCGAGTAAGTCATGCCCCTTCCACCTAGGCTGACCAAAAAAAAAGAGCACTTTTTTTTTAAATCAACTTGCACCAAGAGGAATCCATATTTCTCCAAGCTTGTATCAACCATTGGCTGCCAACGAATGTGCTAAACCTTCTATGTCTAGAATGTTGAGATCATCTGGTTTTCTTTAATCACACAAATAGAACACTTTATTATTGGCACATCCCTCCTATTTGGATCCCCTATCCAAACAAAATTCTTAAAATTCTTTCCAATGTAGCAAGATCTTTGTCATTTGGTATCAACACTATAAAAAATAGACCATCAAAGCTATGAGGGACCTGTTGATCAGCATAGCTTGACCCACCAAGTTTATTTACATTCCTTTCAAGTAAGCAAGTATTTTGTCAATTTTTCTAAGAACCCAGTCCAACTTCTAACCCATGGCAATATCAAAATCCAACGGAATACCCAAGCCTTGAACACGATTTTCAAGTGTTTTATTTTTTAACCTTGAAACCACAAAAATATATTTAGATAGTGCCAAAAGGAGGTGATGTTGTCCGAATGATTATGCAAGAAAGCAATAATGTCATCACCAAACATTCTCATGAGCATGTGATCTTGGCTATTAGGTAGCACAATCCAATGTACTTGGCAAAGAAGTGTGTGACGGTTAACCAGCAGCGGAGGGCATTGATAGCAATAGCAAAAAGTAAAGAATCGAATTTCCTATCGATCATTTAATTTAATTGATTGAGGGAGTGGGTTGTTCATATTAACGTGTGCAACAACATTTCCCACAAGTATCGAGATCATCTTGTTTAACTTCAAACCGCACCCAATGTCTTTTAGGAATTGAAGAATGAAGTGCTACTCAAATCTATTGTAGATTTTTCAAAGTCAATTTTGATAAACAAAATCAATATCCTCTAAAATTTATCCGCAAAGACAAGTCCTTCCCAAACATCGATAATAACATCAAAGATGGAATTACCGTTAATGAACCCTTTTTGGTCATGATTGATGCAAGAATGTAGGTGGCAAGCGATGTGATTAACAAGAGCCTTAGTGAACATCTTGTATCCCATTTGCATCATCATAATTGGCCTCTAGTTTTTTATCATGTTTTTATAGTCTTTTTTATGACTCATTTATTAACACCATTGCTGATACAATCGGGAAACATACCAAAGTGCATGGCCTCTTGCAAAAGAAAACGTAACGAGGTCACCAAAATGTGCTTGAAGGACTTGAAGAACTCATTAGTGAGACCATCCAAACTTGGGCTTTTTCCATTTGAAAGATAATCAATATCTAGTAAAATCTCTATGTTGGTAAAAGGAGAATCTAAAAGAGAGACCATATTTTGTAGTATTCATTTGGTTCTAACTCTAGGATGACAACCATACAATCCTACCTTTGAGGAGAAAGTGGTTTGGACATCACCACAATTTGTGCGAAGTGGTTGACAAGAGGAGAAATATTCACTCTATCCATTTTGCACTCCACACTAATGTCAGGAGGAAGGAGACAAGGAAGAGAACTCACACACACACACTTACAATCAAAGCGGAGCACACAACTGATTGAAGCAAGGAAGAATGATCTTCTTCTTCTTCTTCTTCTTCTTCTTCTTCTTCTTCTTCTTCTTCTTCTTCTTCTTCTTCTTCTTCTTCTTCTTCTTCTTCTTCTTCTTCTTCTTCTTCTTCTTCTTCTTCTTCTTCTTCTTCTTCTTCTTCTTCTACTACTACATAAAAGGAATGTACATGAATGACCTAAATCAACAATACAAAAAAGTGAAATATATAAAGAAAAGTACATAAGTAAAATCCTAATTTTTGTGAATGAGTGAGTTAGCAAGAAACAAATGTGCCATCACTCTCCGTAGATAAATCTAGTAAAGCTCAATGAAGTATTTGACATAGAAAACCCAATGGTGGTTAAGTAGTTAGCAATCCTTGCATGCCAAGCATGAGGGGCTTGTTTAAGCCCATGCAAAGCCTCTTACAGCCTGCAAACATATTCCGGGTGCTCTGAGTCTTCATATACTTGGGGTTGGTCCATTTATACTTCTTCTTGTAACTCACAATGTAGGAAAGCATTCTTCACGTACATCTAATGCAAAGTCCATTTTTTTGTTGTAGCTAATACAACAAGTGCTCTGATTGTAGAAATTTCAGCTACAAGGCTGAACATTTCCTCATAATCAATGCCATATGTCTATGATTATCCTTTTGCTACCAATCGTGCATTATACTTGGTTATGCTACCATCAGCATTATGCTTTACCTTGTAAACCCACTTGAAGCCTGTGGGTTTCTTTCCTTGCGGCAATGGAATCAGCTTCCATGTTTCATTTCCATAAAGTGCAGCCATCTCCTCATCCATAGATTTTTCCCAATCTACATTTCCAATTGCATCTTCAAAACAAGAAGGTTCAGCATCTTGTATTACCTTGGTCATGTAGCCACAATGATGAGCCATATAATTGTCATACATCAATCATTGCACAGAATTCTACATCATCCCAGATCTTCTTGGTCCTAGGTCACTTCTGCTTGTATCAAATGCATGTGCCTTTCTACCTCCTGGAGTCTTCATAGAGGCCAATCCAAGTTCCTCATTAAGGCTCTTTTCTAAATTGCTTGAATCTCCATCAATGTGTTCAAAACCTGTAGATGTTTTACTACCAACAGAAAGCTTTTCTTTAGCTTTCTTTGATATATTTGATTAATTTGTTGGACTCAAATTTCCATGCAATCTTCCACTCCATGGATTTGAGTTGGAACTATTGCTTGGTGATGCATCTGGTCCACTCAAAACTTGAGATTCTACACTTGATTTTTCAACATTTTCTTTATCAAAGTAGCATAGAACCTACAACCACCCATAGATGTGGTCTTTGCAAGACCCCAAACATTTGTATGTACTATTTCTACTACATTCTCACTAACATGCTTGTCATGTGAAAATGATGCTCTTAACTGTTCACCAAATCGACATGCGGCACATACCTTTTGCATCTTTGCAACCTTGAAATTTTGTAGTCCATTGACAATCTCCTTTGACTCCATCAATTTGAGCCTCTCCAAATTTGCATGTCCAATTTGTTTGTGTCGAGTCTCTACATGAGCAATAACTCCTGCACCTTTTGCAAACACGGCTATATTCATTTTAGGAATTTTTCAACTTTAAGGTGAACATCCTACCCACTTTGTTTCCTTTGGCAATCAATCCTCCATCCTATTTGTACTCTTCTACATATAGCCCATCAACATTGAAACTGACTTGTACTTCATGGTCAACCATTTGTCCAACAAAGACCAGATTCTTTGTCATACTTGGAATATGCAGCACATCAAAAAGATGTTTTACATTTCCATCCTCCATAGACAGTGCTATGTTTCCTATATGCTCGATAAGGTGTGATGTGCCATCACCTATTTCAACATATCCAAGATGTGGCAAATTTTGCAAACTACTAAACCATTCCACATGACTGGTCATTTGACTTGAAGCACCTGAATCAACATACCAGACACTACCATTCAATTTCAAAACATTAGCAAACATTGTATTCATCATGTGATATTGGACCATGAACAGCTTCTCATAATCATTTCCACTTGTTGATGCATAGTTGTTTTGTTGCCTTCTATTATTTTGATTCTTTAACCTGCAATCACGCTCAAAGTGTCCAGGTTTACCACAATTCTAGCATCATTTACTATCATTACTCAAATCATTTCTTTTGAAATTTCTATAGCTTCTTTGGCTTCCCATGCCTTGAAAGTGTCATCTACCTTGTGCAAGATTATGTTGTTGAACTTGTTCTTGATTATTGTGTCCTCTTCCACTTCCAAAGCCTCTACCTCTACCTCCTCCTCTACCAAAGGAGAATACTTGCTATGGACTAGGTTTTCCTTGGTAGTTCAAGTGCTCACCAAGATTCTTTTCTTCAATAATCTTGACATACTTAGGTGCATATTATCCTACACTGGAAACAGATGTGCATGTGCTATTAAAGCAATGTCCTACATGCTTTCCTACACCTCTAGAGGAGCATGCGACTCTCTGCCATGTCTCATTGGCACTAGAATGGAGCATCCCATAGGTGGAGTTATTGAAATCAAACGCTTTTCCCCTCTTCATGCCACCCCAACTAGGAAACAAACTCTAGCACAAGGATCTCAAGATTATGCATTGAACATTGATAATTTCTATTAGAGGTAGAAATTGATTTTTAATACTATGTGTGCATAAGTTAATACTTGAAAATCCTAGGAACTGCATAGATTGGTTTTGCAAGTGCACATTTTGGACCTAACCATGTGATTAAAACCATCTTATTCTCAAGTCTTTGGTGGCCAACATTTCACATGGATGCACATACCTATGTGAAATTTTGTGATACTTGCCAAAGAGCACAATATCCTATCCAATGTGACATGATTCCCTTAACACCAATGATGGGAGGACATGCTTTCTCTAGTTGGGGAATAAACTTCAGAGGACCCTTCAAACCCCCTATGAGGAGTTCACACATGGACTACATCATTGTGGCTAGTGATTACTTAACCAAGTGGTAGAGGTATGGGCTACACATAAGAATGATGTTTAAACAATAGAAAATTTCTTGTTTGACAATGTATTCACTAGATACGGATTTCCCATTGAGTTAGCTAGAAACAAAGGTATGAAGTCACTAAATATCTGCTTCAAGAGTTCAAGTTCATATACAAAAGGTCAGCCCCATATCATCTATAGGCAAATTATGTAATGCCTTGATCCATGCAAGTGTTGGAGATTGTCTTTTACAAAGTTGAGTGTGCCTAAGACATAGAGACAACCCCCTCTCAAAAGGAAATCACAAAAGAGTGCCAATGAAAGGATCCAACATGAATCCAAACCCCCATAATCATTGAAGAGGGCTCAAGATCTCATAAAAGCGAAGTTGATCTAGGTGTAGAAAAGCAAGATACCAATTCTTCCACTAAAGAAGCAAAAATTGGGTCACACCAATGAGATCAAGAACATGTCTACCAACTTTTGAGAGGAAAAACCAGTGAAGACACAAAAAAACTAGATACCTATGCAATTTTCAAAGGCATGCCCTAATGTCATGCATTTGGATCTCAAGAGCTTGCTTGAAGGTCCAACCTTCCCTCAATTAGATAATCCATCTAGTTCAAACATCAATTAGAACTCATCTCAATTGAAACATAATCATTGTACTTAAAAAAATGGGTTCCTTAGCCCCTTGGATAACCCCATACATCTCATAAACCAATGCCTTCTCATGTACAAGTACCCACATCATCACATACACCCACATCAATCTATAATTGTAAGTTGAATTCTTTAACTCGTAACTCCTTAACCAAGAAGAATTTCACACATACTCCTTGTAAGATTAATTATAAACCATCTAAAATGTAGATGACCTTCCCCTACACCATATGCATCATGTTGAACAAATACGCATCCATAGTATGCCTACAAAACTGGTCTAGAGACATGCATTACACATGCTTTGAGCCAATTGCACCAAACACATCAAGGGCTAAGTATCAAGGTCTCATGTCGTTATTGGAAAGGGATCGTGGTCTTATCATACTAGGATTAGGTTTCTTCGATAATATTAACATTTGTTCTAACAAAATTTGATGTTATCTTTAGAATAAAGAAATATGGAATCAAAGTGTGAGTCAAGTGCCAATCAACTTATGTACCCTAGTAGTAGAGGAATAACGTCTACTTTCACCTCTAGAGTTTAAAGAGGAACCCAGCATGATCCCTATCAAAGATCCACCCATGAATCGAATGATAAACTTCATGTAAAGTCTCATTGGTTCCAAGAATTGGTAGGATCCTTAGGTGATATTCCTTACATATAGGGAAGCAAAGATTGAGTTCGATCATAAGTGGGATCACTTCTAGCTCTTCTCATAGGATTTAAATGGTTTGCAAAATCCAAAGGAGTTGAAGCCTCTCTTGAAGAAGTAGGCTTAAAAAACTACTTTAGTGCATCCCAACCCAAGGAAGGTTGTCATAGGTGCTACTATCTAATAAGTACCCTACAGTCAAGAAAGAATAGAGATGTACCTAGCTCATTCATGGTACTATCATTACTCATAAGTCAACCCCTAAAGATATTCAAGTAACATATTATTTGGTTAGAGAATCTCCATGGATGTATGGCAATCATATCCCCTCAAACAAGGACACCCTGGTGCTAGAAGAGATGAAGAAAAGCGATATCGGATAGCTCTCTCAAATTTTATTGATTACACTAAACCTATCTACTACCAGAGGGTGTGTATGCAACACTTTGCTTTTTTTGGGGCAAGATAGATTCACACGGCCTCATAAGCACATTTGGTTCATTTTGTACTTATCACAAAAAAATAGTATGAATTTGTATTTATCCGATTGGATCATTGATCGGTTGTATGAAGCCAACTCTAGATGGATCCGCAAGCAAGTATTGAATGGATGTTGTGTTATAACTCACATTATGTACATTTATTTGACATACAACATACCTATGGAATGCGCCTATGTAATAGAAGAACTTTGTGTGCTCAAGGGTTGTTGGTCATCTACCTCCCATCATTCTAAACATGTGAGAGGCACCATTCCTTGATTTCCACCCTCTCAGGATATAGTCACACTAGCCCACTCACCCATAGGTCTACAACAAATTTCACCTCTAGTCACCATCAGATTACCCAAAACTGACACCCAATTGCAACCACAAGAAGCACAAGGACCCACACACTAAGCATCAAAGATGGAAACATTAGTACTGAGTATTGATGAATTTCAAGATTTTCACTTCTCAAACACACACAATTCATCTCAACATGAAAGACCAAGTTACCTATTATCACAAACACATCAAGAGGAAGAGAGAGAGCAAGAAGAGGAACCATACTACCTTGCACACATGAAAGCTATTAAAGATTATACACCATAGTTTAAGAAGTTCAAGCCTACCCATAGTACAATGAAGAACAAGGACACGCTTCATTGGAGCATGAACTATGACATGAAGACTTTGATGAATCTTTTGTTTCCATCATCCAAGTATTGGTAGATGTTTTAGGTGTGGTTTTACCATCTCCAAAACCAATCCTCTACTTGCTACGATCCATGCACACATCTCACCCACCAATGCCAAGATCATACCATTCATCTTGTTGCCACCTTTAGAGATTCTTGAGATTTGTTCTTATGTGGATTCGTCCCACCACCCATCGCACCTATCAACCTTTCAACCCTCATCACCCCACCTTGATCCCCTCTTACCTCAAAAGAAATGTCCCATGAATTTCAAGCCATCTTTGACTCCCCACCACGTGTCACCACCAACATCCCTACCCCTAACACATTCCCATGCTTTGACTTCATTGGACCTTCGATACCTGCTTCATCATCCACCCCCTTCAGTCCCCAACCTAACCCTTTTTCAAGATATACATTCCCAACACCCAGCTACTTGAGTATGGGACCATACAATAACCCCTTATCACAACCATCTACACTCCATTGTTCACTAACATGCACACACTAGTCCAGTGTTGTCACAACACCATGAACATTATTTTCATAGTGACCACATCACAATCACACATTATAGAGTCAATGGATATTTCCCAACCGACATCCATTGCCCCTCTCCCCACTTCCCCCATCCCATCCCCTCCACTTACACCCACCACAATCTTCATTATCCCCACTTTCGTCCACTTCCCCTTTGTGCAACCCATACCCCTATCCACATTCATGCACACAAACCCTATATATATGTCCACTAGTATAGAAAATGAGATCAATCAGATGTTTACATGAATGAATCAAGTATGTGAAGAATAGGCTACTCTTGATAATCTCAATAACAATTTGCAAGAGCAAAGGAATATGTTGTGGGCCTAGGTCAACTCATTTAGAGAATGCATCCCTGAAAGACCGATACACTATGCTAAAGGAAGCACACTCCATCTTGGAAACACGGTTAGAAGATTTCCACCAAGATAATGGCAGAGCATTAGATGATAGTTTATGCATTACAATGGAATGCAACACCAAGATCAACCACAACATAAGCCTGTTAAAGAGGCACTTGGCCATATCTAGAGAAGAAAACACAAGGTTTCAAACACGAAATGCAGAGAACCTCAATGGCACACTTGAGCTAATCCTAGTGCCACATTCAATCCATCCCGATTTTAGGTTGTACCTTTCAAGTGAATGAAGATTATTCCAGAAAATTGTACCACATTATTGGAATCTTATGATTTTGTCGTAGAGGAACTCAATGCATTATGAGGATCTCCACCATTGATAGTGACTGCATTAGTGATAGAGACTAGTACTATCCATGAAGCAAGCATTAAGCCAAGTGGAAGAATTGATCACGAGAGTACATAAGTATGATCTCACGATGAATTGAATTCATGATCAATCAAGCCCACCACACGAAAGGCGAGAGCCAGAAGAAGTGGTTCCCATTTCAGTGGAACTAATTTTTGAATAAGAGTATGAGACACACCCATCTATTGAAGTTCATGTCACTGAGGAAGGCCGTGATGTTTTTTAATTGGAGTGGAGTACAATAGCTTCTAACACATAGGCCAATTGGAATAGTGTAGTGCCCATAGACACCTTTTAAGTTGTATTATAGGACCATAAAATCATTGGAAGTCAAACATCACATTGTGTTGGATACAGTTGGGTGGTGTTCCTTGAAATATTAGGCATTGCTTTATTAATTTTCTCAAACAAACCATTTCCAGGTGATGGTATGATGTACTGTCACAATAAATAATATCAAAATAATTAGTGATAGAAGAAAACATTATTAATAAAGTGCATACTCTGATCAAGGATCAATTTGATAGGTAACCCAAATCAGGGATTGAGCTCCTTAACTAAATATTAGACAATTATTTTTGCATGGTAGCTTAAGTGGAACAAGTCTCTACCCATTTGGTTGAATAATTAATCGACATTAAAATATATGTGTGCTTGCTTATCTCTACCAATAGCAAGATAGGGTCAATCTAATTCGATACATTCAAGTGGAAAGAACAAATGGAGTAGTTAGAATTTTGGCCAAGAACTATGCATTGCTAGGGTCACAAACATGCTAGGGTCCACTTAACTACTAGATGTTCACATGTGACTGTGACTCAAATGTGAGCCTCCCTAATTATGATAGTTTGCCCGATTGTTGGAATAGATAATAGATAGATTCCTCAAGGACCAAAAAAATATAACTTTCCCAACACAATATGGAATCATTAGCTACGAATAGCCAACCATTATTTCTCAGCAAGAGAAAGATGTGTTGGAGGTTGAGGTCTGCGAAAGCACACGAACAGCACAAGGAAGAAGAAGAAGCTTGGAGCACAACACACAATAATGAATGTATTACCAAGAGAATGTACAAATATAAGTGATCCATTAGGGTTATAGGCATATATACAAGCCAGGGGAAAAACAGCTCCTAAAGAGGGTAAAAAGTGCCTCGGTGGTCATAGTGTGTTCACACACATCACTATCTAAATATATCAACAAGTCCCCTTGGGAGTGATGGGCTGAACAAGGAGCTCGCACTCATGTATATAGAAGTGCCAATCTATGTGGAATCAATTGACAAAAGGAAGTAAGCCCAAATCTTTGCAGAAAGCTTCAAGATTCTCCCTAGGTAGAGCCTTTGTGAAAAGGTATGCAATGTTCTCATGTGTGGGCACATATGCCAAACTAATGTCTCCAGCAGAGAACCTCTCCCTGACATAATGATAGTCCACCTCAATGTGCTTAGTGCAAGCATGGCACAAGGTTTCTCACAATTGCCAATGTGCTCTAACTGTTATTGAAGATGGTGGTGGCAAAAGACTTACGGACACCCAAATCAGTCATAAGGCGTATGAGCCACACACACTGACAAGTCACTGTGAAAGATGCCCTATACTTAGCCTCACAACTAGAAGTGGCCATAGTAGGCTACTTCTTGCTTAACCAAGATATGCATGAGCTGCCAATCATGAAGTAAAAACCATTGGTGGACATACAAGTGTCATAGGAACCAGCCCAAAAAAAGTCATAAAAAGCATGTAAATCTAGTGGTAGTGATCCCCCCTTGGGATAAAACAATCCAATAGTCAACGACCACTCAAGTAGCAAAAGATGTGCTTAACCATCTGCCAATGCAAATGCCCCGAATCAGACATCTCAAATGAGTCATGCAAATCAACCTTAAGAATAGCAATAAGCTTCTCAATATGACCAATGAATAGCATGTCATCAACATAGACAACAATGGTGAGAAGCACATCATTTGCATGCTTAACATATAAGGTGCTCTCAGTTGGACTGTTCTCAAAACCATGTGCAATCAAGTAGCCATGTATCTTTTCATACCAAGCACATGGTTCTTGCTTCAAACCATATAATGCCTTTTTCAACTTGCGCACTTTGTTTTGATGCCCTTTCTATACAAAACCAAGAGGCTGAAAACATACACTTCTTCATGCAAGTCATCATTCTAGTTTTAATGTCCAACTGAAGTACTTTCCAATCACGATGAGCTACAAGTGCATAGATGCTACGAACAGTAATCATTTGGCATGTAGGTGCAAAGGTCTCATCAAAACCAATGCCTCTTTCTTGAGCATAACCTTTTGCAACAAGCCTAGCCTTATAGCAATCAGCTGTTCCATCAAGCTTACACTTCATCTTGTATACCCACTTCGCGCCAATGGCCTTCTTTTCAAGAGGCAAGTCACGTAAAGGCCATGTACCATTTTTCATAATAGCATCATATTCTGATTGCATAGCACCATCCAATTTTCTGAATTTTGTGCTTCGTCAAAGGAAACGGGCTCATTCTTATCACAAAGACTAGAGGTAGCCATAGCATAGCAATTTGATGCAAAGAAGCACTTGAGAGTTGAACTAGTACAATATGATAGAGGGTCATCGAATTTTCTATCTCCCAAAGTCTACACCAGCCATTTAGGCATAGTTTTTGCCTCCTCTATATCAGACCTCTCATCAACAAGTGTAGCATGTAAATCTACATCAGAAATGGAATGATCTGCATCATCATGTGGAACCTACAAAGGCTAAGAAATTGCCTCATTTGGACGACCAATAGATTGTTTACCTCTAAAAAGAGGCAGCAAATTGTCATACACATCTTTGGAGATAATTAATGCCTCCTTAGTACATGAAAGTGATGGTTGAACTGCATCTTCCACAAAAAGAACATCATGGCTAACCAAAATGTGTTTATTCTATGGATGATATAGACGATAGCCTTTGCTTTTAGAACTATACCCAACAAAAATACATTTCACTGCTTTATCATCCAATTTCCTGCGTTGTTGTTCAGACACTAATGCATATGCAAGACAACCAAAGACACGTAGGAGAGCAACAGATGTCTTGCGACCATGCCAAGCCTCATATGGAGTGATAGACTGCAATGCTTTAGTGGGACACCTATTAAGTTGTTCTTCCTTTCAAAAACTCCATTCTATTGAGGTGTATATGGCATTGTACATTGATGTTTTATCTCACATTCAGCCAAAAATGCATTAAAATCAGAAGACATATATTCCCCCCTTGATCAGAACGGAGGGTGCCCATTTTACATGTTAACAGATTTTCAGCCAAAACCAAAAGCTGTTTAAATCAATTAAACACTTCGAACTTTGCTTTCAGTAGATATACCCATGCATGCTTGGAAAAATCATCAATGAAAGTCACAAAGTAAAGATAGTTCCCAAAAGAAGGTGTTTGCATAGGACCAAAAACATCAATGTGAACAAATTACAATTTTTGAGTAGCTCGTATTGAACCATCTTTTGGGAATGAGGACAGCTGCATTTTGCCCAAAATAAAGCCTTCACAGAAATGTTTACCAAATGCCTCAAGTTTGGGTAGATAGGACACCATTACAAATTTTTGGAGGCGTAGAAAACGAGTGAAATTCAGATGGCCAAAGTGTGCATGCCAAAGTTTTCCACCTGCGATACCTTCAGAATCTTGAACTGCACATGTTGAATCATTCATAGATTTTTATAATCTATGAGCTTATACATCCCACGATATAAAATGTCAAAAGCAATAATGATGTCGCCATTTGCGAGATCATGAATTGTACATCTATCATAGTCTATGGATGATATAGACGATAGCCTTTGCTTTCAGAACTGTAGCCAACAAAAATACATTTCACTCCTTTATCATCCAATTTCTTGCATTGTTATTCAAGCGCTAATGCATATGCCAGACAACCAAAGACACGCAGGCGAGCAAAAGATGGTTTGTGACCATGCCAAGCCTCATATGGAGTGATAGACTACAATGCTTTAGAGGGACACCTATTAAGTACATATGTTGCACACATGATATCCTCAAGCCAGAAACTATGTGGTAAAGTCTAACTCTTGAGCATACACCTAACCACCTCCATGAGTGACATCTTCTTCCTTTCAGCAACTCCATTCTGTTGAGATTTATATGGCACTATAAACTGATGTTTATGGATATACCCATGCATGCGTGGAAAAATCATCAATGAAAGTCACAAAGTAAAGATAATTCCCAAAAGAAGGTGTTTGCATAGGACCACAAACATCACTATGAACAAGTTGCAATTTCTAAGTAGCTCGTAATGAACCATTTTTTGGGAAGGAGCAACGCTGCATTTTGCCCAAAATATGGCCTTCATAGACATGTTTATCAGGTGCCTCAAGTTTGGGCAGAGAGGACACCATTTCAGATTTCTGGAGGCATAGCAAACTAGTAAAATTCTAATGACCAAAGTGTGCATATCAAAGCTTTGCATCTGACATAGCCTAAGAATATTGAATTGCACATGCTATATCATTCATAGATTTTTCATATTCTATGAACTTATACAACCCACAATATCAAATGCCAAAAGCAATAATGATGTTGCCATTTGAGAGATCATGAACTATACATCTATCATAAACAAATTCCACAACCAAGCCAATCTTGACTAATACTGAAACTCATAACATATTTTTTTATCCATGGCACAAATAAAGCATTCAACAATGTAAAGAACTACCATTAGAAGTAGTCAAAATGATCTTACCAACTCCCATGATAGGATAAGAGGATTTCTTGGCACATGTGAGTATTCCCTGTAGGGGTAGGCTGAAGTGAAGTGAAGAAACTATGTTGTGAGGTAATATGTTTAGTTGCCCCACTATCAAAGTATCAAACATCTAAGTCTATTGCAGATATACATTGTTCATGGGAAGATGGGTCATAACTGCAAATAGTAGTAAACACCCATTCTTCATGCTGCACAAGATTTGCAGAGTTTGATTTGGGTGTAGAGGCTTCTATAACAACCATTCCATTCTCTTTTTTCTTTGCCTCTTTTCTACCAAAATCTAGATAACTCTTTATGACATGATCATTTCCTTTGTCGTATTTGCAAAAAGAAAATCTTCTTTTGTGTTTTCTTCTCATCTCTGTCATCCTTCTTTGATTCTACAGAATTAGCAGATTTCTGTTTACTAGTAGATGAGCTCCATTTACCTTTACCCTTCTGACTAGCCAAGAAATTTTGATATGCAACATGCATAATGAACCTATTCTGCCTAGAATGATCTTCCCGTGATACAACAAGACTAACTCCTCAAATATTAAGGCATTTGGATTTCCTTTCATCGTCAATCAAAGAGTAGAAGCAAAATTGTTATATGAATCTGGAAGACCATTCAGAACATTCTGTAAAATTGAACTATCAAGCAAGACTTCATCAGTAGATATCAACTGCTCCTTCAAATCTTTGATCTCTTTCAAAAAAATATCCATGGAATCTCCATTCATTGCTTACTCTCCAATTGTTTTCGGAGGTAAGCAGCACGAGCCTCATTCATTGCCTCGTATAAAGTGGTAAGTGTATCCCAAGCATCCTTTGTTGTTCTACAAGAGCGAATGTGAGGAATAATGGCATCTTTGATAGAAAAGGCTATCAATGCATGTGCATGAGCATCTCTGCCATCCCAATGAAGTTACTTTACAGTAGGTGCAGCAAGAACGGTAGCACGAACAAAAACCTAAAGAATATCACTATCTTCAATGCCATATGCATCACCTTCAGTAACTATATTTGCAAGTGTAATAGGATGTTTTTTAACACCCTACACAATATTCCATAGTTCTTTTGCAATCAATACATGATGCAACATATAAGCCTATAATGGGTAATTGGTACCATTCAACTTATCCTCAATAGCCAACATAGGGAATACATCACTGGCCATTGACTAAAATATCATGATGCAAAAAAATGATTGGATCTCAAAAAGTTAAATAGAATTACCCAATCGAGTTTTGCTAAACTTACAGTAGACTTCGAGACGTGTATACTAGCAAACCAAAACCTGTATATATCTTTGGCACAAAAAGATGAAATTTCCTACACAATCCCTGAGTATGCTCACCAATTTTTGTGTGATTCTTAGACTATGACCGGAGGGGTGTCAACGACACCCTAGATGAAGCGGCGACCTGCTCCAATGCCAATTGTTGGAGTTTGAGGTCTGCGAAAGCATATGAACAGCATAAGGAAAAAGAAGAAGCTTGCAGCACAACACACAATACTGAATGTATTACCAAGAGAATGTACAAAAAATCAATGGCCCGTTAGGGTTATAGGTGTATATACAAGCTGCAAAAAAAAACTGATTTGGGTGTAGAGGCTTCTACAACAATTTTTCTTTGCCTCTTTTTTCTTTGCCTCTTTTGTAGCTAGTTTTGGAAAACTCTTTATGACATGATCATTTCCTTCATAGTATTTTCAAAACAATTTCTGCTTTTCTTTTTTCTTCTCGTCTCTATCGTCCTTCTTTGATTATTCAAAATTAGCATATTTTTGCGTACTAGTAGATGAGCTCCATTTACCCTTGTCCTTTTGACTAGCAAGGAAAGCTTGATTTGCAACACGCATAATGGACTTGTTCTGCCTAGACTGATCTTCTTTCAACATAACAAAGACTAACTCCTCAAATGTTAAGGCATTTAGATTTCCTTTCATCATCAATTGAAGAGTAGAAGCAAAATTGAATTGTCGGGCAAGACTTCATCAGGAGAAATCAACTCTACCAAATCTATCATCTTTGTCGAAAAATTGTCCATGGAATCTCCTTCATTCATATGCTCACTCTCCAACTGTTTTCGGAGGTAAGCAACACGAGCCTCATTCCTTGCCTGGTATAAAGTATTAAGTGTATCCCAAGCATCCTTTGTTGTTTTGCAGGAGCGAATGTGAGGAATAATGGCACCCTTGACAGACAAGGCTATCAATGCATGTGCCTAAGCATCTCTACCATCCCAACAAAGTTTCTCTGCAGTAGGTGCAGCAAGAACCACAGCACGAACAGGAACCTGAAGAATATCACCATCCTCAACGCCATCTGTATCACCTTCAGTAACTATATTTGCAGGTGTAATAGGACATTTTTCAACACCGTGCACAATATCCCATAATCCTTTACAACCAATACATGATGCATCATATAAGCCCATAATGGATAATTTGTGCCATCCAATTGATCCTCAACAGCCAACATATGGAATACATCACTGCTTTCAGCCATGGCCACTAATTAAAATACCTTGATGCAGAAAAATGATTGTATCTCAAAAAGTTGAACACAACTACCCTGTTGAGTTCTGTTATACTTGTAGCAAACTTTGAGGAGCTTATATTGGCAAACCGAAACTTGAATATCTTTGGCATAAAAAGACCAAATTGCTTGCACATGCACTGTGATGCGTTTGAAGGCCAAAACGAGCTTAGATCGTAATTTCAACACTTTGACAAAGCGAAGAGAATTTGAAATCCTAATCACCCTAAGTATGCCTGTTACCAACTGTTGGAGCTTGAGGTATGCGGAAGCACGTGAACAACACAGGGAAGAAGAAGAAGCTTGGAGCCCAACACATAATATTGAATGTATCACCACATAATATTGAATGTATCACCACGAGAATGTACAAAGATAAGTGAGTCGTTAGGGTTATAGGCATATATACAAGCCGGGGGGGAAAAACCTCCTAAAGAGGGAAAAAAGTGCCCCAACGGTCCTCATGTGTTCACACACATCACTACCTAAATATATCAACAAGATGTTCGAAGCCAAGCATGTAGATATAAAATCCATAAGTTTCTCATACCATGTCCAATGGATATCATCCTTATCTATTGTATGAATGCCCCCTGGAACAATGTAGCATCTACTAGGGAATTGTCAAAACCACTTAGTGGTTCGCCAAGATCCAATCACAATAAACAATCTACTATTGATTGGCAGTACTTGATCGATGAGTAACATCAACTTCGAATACTTATATAAGAAGAATCCAACAAGCCAATCATCCTATTAGATTTTGCTACTTCATCAAATATGAAAATGCAAAATGATCAACATGAAAAGTAGATTTACAGCCCAATAGATAGTGCCAAATTTTCTTAATGAAATAAATCAAATCGAGACATTCCCTCCCAATAACAAAATTTTTTTTTTTCTATATCAAAAACCTAGGAATGGCATATTATATTAGTTGATATCACTTTTATAGAGTCATTTGCATGAGCACACTACCAATGGCCAAATATGAGGCATTCACAAAAACACGGAATGTAAACTCCCAATATGGCAACTATAAAATGGGAGCATAGGTAAATGCACTTTGTAACCTTTCATACATGGTTTGTTGTTCTCCTCCCTCCACCAAAATGTAAGAGGATTTATATGCGGGGTTTGTGTGTCATGAAAATTTGATTTTCATGGGGACAAACCTGAGTGGATAAAACTAAGGGTGGTTCACAATTCACACCTAGAGCTGCTTGAGAAACATCAAGACCTGGTTCTGAAGTTACTGAGTTCATTCTAATATTGGCTCTTTTCTCTACCTTTCTTCAATCACATTTTGCTACTTCTAGGCACTCTCTTCATAAATGTGCATATTTCGTTGCAGAAAGTACGATACGTCTGATAACATCTTCCATGAAAATTGCTCTTGTTGTCTCCAACAAATTGTTGCTCATTATAGTCATTAGATCTACCATAATAAGGCAATTAGTTATTATCATACCTAGCAAACTGATCATTTTCCTACCAATTTCTTTTTTTGTCCTCAAAAGAGGGGTGATTTGGTTGTCCTGATGATTAGTCATAGAATGTCCTGCATCTTCTGTAATAACTACCATTGTCACATGTTCCTATGCTTATTTTGGAGATTGTGTGCATATTATGGCCAAATGAGCATACATTGATAGATATCGCACCAAGATTGAGGGAGGTTGCGTTGTTCATGAGTATGGTCAAAGTTACAACATCCTTTGCACTAAACCTGCTAGGCTTCAATTTGTTTCTAAGCATTCCCTAGTTTTGTCTAAATTGCTAATGTCACCCGCCATACTAGGGATTGTACTTTTTCCCTAGTTGCTACATATACCATTTGTTCAAAAGGCCGCTACATATACCATTTGTACTAGCCTTTTGAAGGGAGTCTAGCACGCATCCCAATGGACAATACTTGCAAATAATTAAGGATTTAATCCTTGAATAAAGAAAATATTCAATAGTTCATCAATAGGCCTATCCTTAGCTGGCATCTTATACATATTCAAGCGAAATTGAACCACATCATCATTAATATCTCCGGTTCGGGTCAGCTCTTGCATCTTCTTAAAGATTTCTGCTATATTTTTTATACAAGTTAACCTTCATTAGAATGTCTCTCTTAGTTCCCTATAATACTGGAAATAATCAAAATCATACCCGCTTAACCAAGAATCCACTTCCCCTCGAAGTGTTATCTGGAATACATTTGATTTGTGCCTCTTATCTGGCAATCCATTGGGAATCTGGTAAACCTTTTCCAACATTAAAACATGCGTGTCCAGATTCTCTGTGGTTAACACATCCAAATGTGGATCCTAGATTCCACCGTATTGTATTGCCATCCAGGTATATGTTTCTTCTTCTTATTCTTATTTCCTTCTTCAGTTATCTATTTTCAGCCTGTTTGCAAACTCGGTCTTATGTTCAATCTTGTTGCAATCTAAGCATCTTCAGTCTTATTCTGAGGACAGAGGGCCACATGGCAGGTTCACTCGTCACAGGTCATACAATTCTTTTCAACTTTCAGGTACTTGTATGGGTATTTTGGCTCTAAGCACTCTTGTTACCTTTGGTGAGTGCTTAGAGCACAAACAATATTTTCAAACCATGCATAAGACTACAATTTCAAAGTGCTTCAGTACTTGGAATACAGATGATTTCCCATTTCACATGGTTTTTTTTCAAGGGTTGACAATTCAAACATCTTGAAATATAAAAGAATACATCTCTCAAATGTGCAGTACATTTTTCAAAGCAGAGCTCCTAGAATGTGTAAGTTTTTTTTCAAGGGTTGACAATTCAAACATCTTGAAATATAAAAGAATACATCTCTCAAATGTGCAGTACATTTTTCAAAGCAGAGCTCCAAGAATGTGTAAGTTATCACACAAATATATGGTGAAAAACTAATGTCCCAGAGGGGGAACTAGTAAAGAGGGAAAGAAAAAAGCACATGAATAACTAAAGCACAAGAAGAGCAAGAGCTATCTTTGGAGTGGTAAACATGGCCTAACATGTTCAAATACCGATCATGCAAGAATAGAACATTTGATAAAGAACTATTTTGTAAACTGAATATTTGTTAAGTTGAATAATTTTGACAACGGTAATATGAGACTAATACACACATTATTATTAAATATTAAGTAATAGACATCTGATGATTAGCAAGCATATGCTATTATTAAAGGATTTACAAGCATATAGTGAACAATGAGACAAGGGCATACTCCATGTAAACAGAGATTAGTAGGACTGAGAAAAGCATTGCTCAAACTATGCCCTCCAACAAAAACATAGTCAACGACAGAACATATGCATAGTCAATGACAGCTTGTCTATGTGAGATTGTGTGAGTGTTTGTATGCAGGTACATTATATACCAGCTCTAGAGAAGCAATAAATATACAGATGCCAGGATAGCTCAGTATGTATTTTAAGATTTGCCTGCACACTGCCATATACAATCATATCATGGTGTTGATCTGTTTGCACAAAAACTCTTCTTAATTATGGTGAAAATATTTCATAGAGCTTAAGCATGGTGCTCACCACTGTCCTTATCTGACTGATCTGGAAGAGGTACACCTGGCATTGTCAGGTCCATAAGATGCTTTATTTCATCATACAAAACCAATATCAATGCTGCTCCAGTTCCTCTGAACATGTTGGACATGGCACCCCTGTAAAAGGAACCTACACCCTCAAACTTGTACAATTTCTTCCAGCAATCCAGTGTACTAGAATACATTATCTGCTTTGAGCCTGCCTGCATCATCATGCGACGACGTACTGTGTCAAGTGGGTATGAGATGAGGCCTGCTGAAGTGGTCACTGCCTGGGCAATAAGCCATCTCATCCAGAAAGGAAGGCCCTTTGACTCATTAGACAATACGTCTTTGGCTGTATCAAACCCTCCAAAATAAAGACTACGATGGACTATCATACCCTGAAGTGATGCCGGCAAGCCTTTATACAAACCTCTTAAACCATCCTTTTTGTAGATGGTCTTCATGAAGTGTAGCAGACCTCTGAATTGACGCACTTCAGTCCTTCCCATATCAGCAGCGAGCCTAGTATGGGCAATATCCAAGGGGTACACGACAACAAGGGCAGTGCAGCCTGCTAAGCCACCTGCCAAAAAATTGTACCTTGCTGCTGTGAGCAAGTCATTGCTCTTGTGACCTCCAGACAGGATGGTTCTGTACAAATCCTGCAAGGACATAAATCAGATTATCAGCATAATGAGAAAAACATGTGGCAAGGCAACAGCATGCAGACAAAAAACAAAGATTCCAGATATATCCAACTTTCAGCATTATGCAAGCAGTCTTTTTGCTCAGGCATTTTCAATTCACCAATGGAAATAGGACTCTGTAGAAGACACTATCCCACTTAGATTTAGCTAGAACCACAAGTAATACTTCGTAGCCCAGATATTGCAGTTTAATACTTAGGGCTCATTCAAGTCACCATGTTGATTTAATAGAAAGAAAACAGATGTCAATGTGCATGCAGTACGCCAGTGAACATACAGTAAATATCTCAAGAGTGAAATGGTGGCTGGAATGAACCATGCAGCAGAATGAACCAATGTAGTCGTGTGTCACATCAATGTGTATGTCTGGTGCGAAAATCAAAGGAAATATGATCCCCCAGATGCTGATTAATGCAGACCTGCTCTAACTTAAGACTTCCATGCTAAGGAATTTAGAATTCCAGTTTGTTGCACACAGTAAGCACCAACTTTGTCTATAACAAAGTCACCAGGGGATGGAGACAGGTCCTGGGAACGGTGGTATCCCCGGGACGGGGAGGGAGCCTAGGGTGTTCCAGGGATGCGTCCCCAGGGCAGTACTCAAAAATGCTTATTTTTCTCAAAACCATCAAATGACAATTACTGTACAATGAATTTGTTTACATATGAAAAAGATAATAACAACAAAACTAAAAAAAAAAGAAGTTTTTTCAGTGAATGCATGCATGTATGAAGCACCTTAAACATCTAGAGTTGCCTCCAAATTTTAAAGAGTTAAAAGTGACAAGTCATATGTATTTCATCATGTCGAAAAAAGAGATACTACATCCATAGTGGTCTCATACGATGGCGTACGTTTAGTTCACGTACAATAACGTACGGTTTTAGATGGACTAGAAAAAAATTTGGCATACGATGACGTTACGTACGTTCAATAATTTTATATATGTATGTGACTTTGTATGCATGTACGTGAGTATAATATGTATGTATGTATAATATGTATGTACTGTGTATCATGTATGCATGCGTGTGTATATGTATGTATGTACATCTTTATGTAGTTACTAGAAAATTTGTATGACATAAGTACACAATATATATTCATACACATGTGACACATGTCATCTACATACATGCGTATATAAAAACACACATATATATGTTACATGTACATACATATATATGTTACATGTACATACATACATATATGATATGTTACATGTACATAACATAAATTACGCGCACACATGAAATCCAAAATGTAAATTGAAATATTGTGATTTGTTTTAAAATTATGGGCAGTTAATAGATTGCAATTTGTAGCCGTTGGCTCCTCTCTCTCTCTCTCTCTCTCTCTCTCTCTCTCTCTCTCTCTCTCTCTCTCTCTCTCTCTCTCTCTCTCTCTCTCTCTCTCTCTCTCTCTCTCTCTCTCTCTCTCTCTCTCTCTCTCTCTCTCTCTCTCTCTCTCTCTCTCTCTCTCTCTCTCTCTCTCTCTCTCTCTCTCTCTCTCTCTCTGAGAAGGAAAACGAATCCCTTCGGGAAGAGCTTCTTGCTACCCGCATGCAGCACTCACGGGACCTGGAGGAGTTGCACACTGAGCTTACTGATATGAAAACAAAACTGGACAGCATGCACGAGGAAGGGGGAGATCGCTCCACAGCTAGAGGACATTCGGGTGACTATCAAGAAGGAGTGTATGGAGGTGGTGCAGAGCGAGCTTGAGACTAAGAAAGATGGATGGGTCGAGGTTGTAAAAAAGAACCTTCGACAAGAGGCAAAGAAGAACAACCACCATGAGGAGATCCACATAGTGCATACCACCATTGAGGAGGAGCGGATGCGACAGGCTCGCAGGCTCAATGTTCGCGTCTCCGGCCTCACAGAGACAGATGGATCACCAGAGCAGGACGGGCGTCGCTTGTGCACATTACTTGGATACCGCGTGGATGAGCCTCTCCCTTTCACCAGAGCCTGGAGAGCAAGACGGGATACCACATGGAGCAGAGCACTTATCCTTCAGTTCTCAGATGAGGCCGAGAGGAGAGACCTCCTCAGACGACGATCGGTACTACGCACTACACCGGGAACCCCCATCTATTTGGATGACGACCTTACACGGATGCAGGTAGAGCACAGACGAGCATGCATGCCACATGTCCTCCAGGCAAGACAAGAGGGACATCGTGCCCTCTACAGAGCATGGTACGACAGGCCATCCATAGGATACAGCATGGCCGTTCAGAAGACCACACGGGGCTATAGGGAGAGCACTTTATATATGCAGCAGATGTAATTTCCCACTTGATCGCCCATCTCTTCAACCGTGCTTTGGTTGAGGGATTACCCGACTCATGGACTATGCATACCATTACGCCTATCCATAAGTCCGGCGATATGATGGACCCAAGGAACTACAGGACTATTATGATAGGCCATATCCTGGCCAAGATCTATGGGGCAGTACTAGAGGCAGAGCTCAGTACACACGCTGAGGCAACGGGGATCAGAGCACCCGGCCAGGCAGGCTTCCGCCGCACTTTCTCCACCATCGACCACATCTTCGTGCTTCGTTGCTTGATTGAGAGCGCGAAGGCGAGGAAGCAGAGACTATACTGTTGCTTTGTGGATTTCCGCAAAGCCTTCGACACGGTCCCTCGAGAGAGACTACGGAGGCTCCAGGAGTTACAGCTACCATCAGACATGCTATGGGCCATCCACGCTTTGTATGCACGAGTTACAGGCAGGGTACGTTGCCCCGGCGGTCTATCAGACAGCCTTGTTAGCACCATTGGTGTGAAACAAGGTTGCCCTCTCTCACCCACTCTCTTCGGTCTCTACATCGACGAGATCACGGAGTATATACAGCGAGGAGGAGGACGAGGAGGAGACCTCGGAGGTATGCCAGTACACATCCTATTATATGCTGATGACATTGTCCTTCTTTCAAAGTCACTGGAGGGGTTGCAGTCACATTTACAGGCGCTCGATACCTTTTGCATGGAGAGAGGACTCACAGTGAACCTTGGCAAGACCAAGGTCATGATCTTCCATACCTCCAGGACAGTACGCCATCGCGCCGCTTTCACAGCAGCTAGAGGACAGATAGAGGTAGTGGACTCCTACGTCTACCTAGGTGTCACCTTCCCAGGTAGCACAGGGGTATTCTCCATGGCACAAGCCGCGAGAGATAGATTGACGCGAGGCTATGCAGCACTTGCAGGACTGGAGAGACTCTACTTTCAGACACATTTTTAGGAGCCCCGGACTAAGGGGTGGCTCTTTGACACTCTAGTGACACCCGCATTGATGTACGCAGCAGCAGTATGGGCACCAGGGATCACAGAGGCGATGTGGACGCGGATTGAGAGGCCCCAGGTCACCATGATCTCACGCTTGCTGCGCAACAAGCCCTCCGTTCCACATGACATTATACGAGCTGAGCTTGGCACACCACCGACGCTAGTGGAGGCCCTCTTCCAGTTGGTGACCTTTATTCTGAGAGTCAAAGAGCTCCCCCGCCCCCCAACCGACTCACCAGGCTTGCATTTGAGAGCTCTAGACATTTGGCAGAGACACGGCATGAGAGAGTATGGTATGCACAGACTTATCGATGGTTAGCAGACCATGGCATGAGCATTACGGATCTCCCCCCTTTTCAGTATGACCTCTCTTCCCCCCACATTATCCTCTCTCGTTCGGAGAGGAATAGGATCATCCGTCGGGACCTACTACAGATACACGTCAGGGAGACATGGATTGCACCACGGGAGCCTCTTCCCACAAAGAGGCAACACTACAGAGAGCACTTCCTGACTCTGACAGCGGATGGTTTCATTCAGAGACCACGATACATGGACACCAACTAAGAGAGTGGCCATCGGGCAGCTCAGAGTATCATCAAACCAGCTCGAGGTTGGGCAAGCCACACATACCCCGAGGGATGAGAGATTATGCAAGATATGTAGAGAGGAGGTGGAGGACAAGGAGCACTACACATGTAGATGCCAGGCATATGAGGACATCAGAGACCGCTACCCACAGCTCTTCAGGGGGCCCAGAGAGATCAGGGCTTTATTGGGGACAGAGGACCAGCACCCTCTAGGTCGTTTCCTAGTAGAGCTCAAGCACCGCCGTGCATCACTCCTCCAGCAGCAGATGGAGATACACCTGCCCCCCCCCCTCAGACTTATATTACAGATTTTTTCAGACCCACAGCCACTCGAGGACCAAGCTCGATGCGGGGTGTCACATTACACAGAGAAGAGGAGCTTAGACGACAGCGTCGACGACCGAGACCCCCATTCCGGAGAGCCCGTCCACATCAGAGAGAGATTCAGGCGATTCACGCACGACATGACATGGAGATACGGAGACGCAAGCAATGCACCCTTATTGATTTGGACGTTCAGAGCATTTTGAGGATCGCCATGATGCCTTACCCACCGATGCATTATATCCTACACGGTACACCCACTCCAGGCATTTAGTGGGTTGTGATACCATCGAGCCTCCCTTCCCTATGCATATCATATTTGTATCTCACCCATTGAGCATATAGAGTGCATACCCATAGCACCCCACACCCTTGATGCCAGTTACTATCCACTCCTTTTTTCCTTTTGGGATCACAGTGGATTGGATCATACTGATGTATATGTTTTGTCTCATAGACCGATTTTGGCCTCTCATAGACGTTAAAAAGTCTCTCTCTCTCTCTCTCTCTCTCTCTCTCTCTCTCTCTCTCTCTCTCTCTCTCTCTCTCTCTCTCTCTCTCTCTCTCTCTCTCTCTCTCTCTCTCTCTCTCTCTCCCCCCCCCCCCCCCCTCTCTCTCTCTCTCTCTCTCCCCCCTCTCTCTCTCTCCCCCCTCTCTCTCTTTGTGTGTGTGTGTGTTTTTTTGCAAGGCTCGAGGATGGCTCCTAGCAAGTACATCCAAGAATGCGCAATACACAATACATAATAGTAAATCCTTTATATTTTATGGATTATAAGCTATATGTAAGAGCTAGCCACTAGGCTTGAGTATGCACAAAATATTGAACACGTTGAAGATTGGTCATCACTCCCCCGACGTCGATCGCTGTGAGTTTTGTACAGTGAGGTGACTTACGAGTCCACTAAAGTGTAAGTTACAACTTACACGTTGCCACGTGGAAAGTTCAATCTCTTATGTCATTCATAAAATATGATTTCTATAAACATCGGACAAAACGGACTAAATGCATCGAACGGGACGGGACGGGATAAATCGGACTAATGGACACGTCCGTCGAACGTGGACTACCATGACTACATCATCGTATCAATAATCATATACATAAAAAGAGTTTTGACTCAATGATCATATGGCATGCCACATTATCATGGGAACATATATCATCTTATCATCCATATAAACTAGTAATTGATTTTAAAAATTTTAAATCTAGAGATTAAAACATAAATGAATCTACAGACAAATGACAACATTATCAAAATGCATATTGCATACTTGTCTGAAGAAATAGAAGTGCATCGAGCAAGGGACTCCCCACCGCGGTTCACTCCAACCAAAGCCTCTACCTCTCTCGAGAAGATGTCACTCAAACATGTAATGTGGCCCGTCTCCCCTTTCTTGGTTGTATGTACTATGGCCACTCCATGCAAGCCACTCAAGAGAAACAACTATCTACATAAGTGATTGCCTCACTCGAAGCAATCTCTCCATCACAATGCACATATAAGCAAATCTAGCCTTTGTAGGCCTAAGAAGCTAAAAATCATTGTATGATATGAAAATGGAAAGCAACTTTGGCCTCTTCGTGAACAAGGTGACCACTCTCTGACATGTGGAAAAAATCTCATGTATCCAAGGGACCTTCCCGACATCCTCAATCAGCAAGTCTATGCTATGAGCTGCACATGGAGTCCATACAATGGATGGGAACTGCTCCTCTAACTTCCGTCCCATGGAAACACAATTACTTCCTTTGTCCATTATGACTTGGATAGCATTCGCCACTCCAATGTCCAAGGCTGTCTGTCTGTATGATATCTCCAAAAATGTACTCCCCTATGATGGATAGGCCAAGAATAGATGCATCAATGGCATGGTGCCTTTGTAACAATGAACAAGTATATTATATACATTCCCTTTTCTAATGTTTGTCCATCCATCACACATCAAAGTGCAGCCATATTTCTTCCAAGTCTCTTGCATAGGCTCCAATTGCTTTTGCGCAATCTCTTTTGTTTTTCTCAGCTCACTTCCTCTTAGCTCTTCATAAGAAGGCCCTTCTCACTCAACCCCAAGCCTACTCACCATTTTCATGTGCACACTACATTAAAACTTAGACCACACTTAATGTGGAGCTTCATAAATACCTTGGGTGGCCTCCTACTTCCCTTGCTTTTGCAAACTAGCCCATATGGATGATGCATGTAAACTTGCACGACCTGTAGGAATGCTTTGACTCTCCCATGGTCTCTTTTGTTGACTCTGAGATGCATGTGCTGCCTCCTCTGACTCCACGTCCTCAATGAGAGGGGATGAAGGAAACTCCCTTTGAGATGCTTGTGATGATTGCTCTTGAGGAATTGAGCTTTGTGCACTACTTGGTGTAGGTGCTCTAATCCCTCTTCTTGTTTCTCGTGCTACAACCCATTCCAAAACTCTTCTTTCATATTCTCTGGTATTGGCTAAGAGCATGGACCAACACCTACACCTCCAAATCGTGCTAGATGGGCTTTTATTCTATTTGCCCCTCCTGTCCCTTTGTACCTACACAACTTACATGTCCATCTCCCACTAACCCATTCCAAAACTCTTCTTTCATATTCTCTGGTATTGGTAAGAGCATGGACCAACACCTACACCTCCAAATCGTGCTAGATGGGCTTTTATTCTATTTGCCCCTCCTGTCCCTTTGTACCTACACAACTTACATGTCCATCTCCCACTACCTCATGTGCCAAATTTCCCTAATCTCTAAGAGTATCATGATCATATAAGGACCATCTTTCCTGTAACTTACGGAGAAAGGAAACAAACATTGGTAATTTGATAGCTTGTAAAGAAAAAAATATTTACACCTAGATCAATGGTAAGAACCACAAAGGAAAATGTCATCATCCCACCGAAGTATTGAGCAAGTACTACAACATAGTCCTCGCGCACGTGGCTTGGTGGTAAATGAAACCCTCTTCGAAAGAATAAAAATCTTGGTTTTTTTGTGGCTCTGAACAATTCGAATGATTAAATATTGATCTATATCTCTCATCGTTCTTCCTCTCATATGCACACGCATGTGAGCACACATCCATTAACACCTCGAAGGCTCAGCAAACTAAGTTTCTGTCAGCCACGGCCCACAATGTCAATAAAAAGCATACAACAAATATGCAATGATAAAGATTATGAGCTGTTGCTCTTATTCACGTGGAAATATTAGAAGACATTGATGATAGGCCTAGCCATGTTCTAAAGAAGAGGACCATCTGCAAAGTGATTCACAGAAAGAAATTCAATGATCACAAACTTAAAATTCTGTGTTTTCCAATGAGGGCCCACGTGAATGGGTAGTCTAAAGATAGCAAGAGAAAGAGAAGGGGGGAAACAGGGTGTGCAACAAACTGAAACAAAGATGAAGGGAGCAGCTGCACATGCCTTTTGTAAAGCCTCTTACAGTGAGATTTGAAATTTGGGGGGTTATTTTATACACAAGTGTCTGTTAGGTTTTCCTTTGGTTAAAGTGTGATATGAAACCCCTTAGTTTCTAAAGGGTTCAAGTAATCCAAGGGAAAACAATGAATACAAATATGCCTGTAAATTGGGCAATATTGTGTCAAACATAAGTAAAAATATGATTGGAAAGCTTACTGATACAAGGGCCCAGGCAGACATAGAGGAAGCCCTAGGGGCTTTAACCCCAACAGCCTCTCACTTTAAGGGCCAAAGAAGCTCCTCTGAGCAGAATAACTCAAACCATTAGTACACTGCTCATGTTGTGCCTACAGTATGCACTTTGTAAGAACATCTCTTTGTTCTTAGTAATGTTGGCCTTCGTTAACAAGATACAACACATTACCATGTTTTTAGTGTGCATAAAACATCAAATACTGATCTAATGAAGAGACACAATACATTGACATGCTTTTATTGTGCATAAAACACTCCACAACATGGCACTTCCGTGATCACATCCAAGGACGTGTCCACTTTAGTGAACCAAACTCGCATCAAAGTGTACTGACTAAATGGCTTCTACGAAATCCTTAAGAGGCCGAAATATATCCAATCTTAGTACTAAAACATAAATCCTCTCAAGTTCAGATCATCGTGAGCCAACACGACCAACAAATGTGTTAAGTTAACCATTAACAAACTAAAGGGTTCAATGTTACCTTCAGTATTTGAATAAAAAACGTTTAACAATTATAAAGAGCTGTTGCCATGATGTAGGGCATTTCAACTTGATCTCTTTCAACTATCTTATTGTGGAGTTCACACAACATCCCATGTGCTTTGAGGATTTGACATAAATCTGCTCAAAAATCCCACTGCATGAGCAATATCTAGTCAAGTTGCAACAATAGAACATTTAAGCGATCCACAAGTTGTTGGACAAATTGTTATCATGTAGATAGCATTTGCCAGATCTTGAAATCTGCAATTAGAGAAAAATACAGCAAAAGAGGTAAATTTTATAGAAGAGAACAGGAAATTTTCTGAAATTGAAGTTTGAACTAATGAAAAATACGAGTCACAAAGCAATATATGACTGAAAAACAACGAGAACACTACTGTATATACATGAAAATTACCTTAAAACCTGAGATAAACCATGAAGAGAAAGAAAGTTGGATCAGTTTACAGGCTTTAGGCTGAGAACACGAGGCTAAGGGTTACGTATAGCTGATAAAACATGAGAGAAGATCAGACAACTGAGAGAAGAATTCGCACAAAGAGTATGAGGCTGAGCAAACATGAGTTAGGGCTGAAAATGGAAGCACATGGCCTCCAAAAGCCCACATGTGGTTACACATGAATTAGGAAAGAGCTGAAATAAACTCCTCCAAGGTTGCCATGGCTGCACCATGGCTTAGAGCCAATAATTGAAGAGAAGTGCAACCACTAGCTGGGCACCCAATTCCTTATAGGTGAGTGTTAACATGGATGCCCTTGAATAATCATAGCAGGGCTGCCCTACAAAATAAGAGATCTAATCCACACTCTTCATACAAAAATAGAAGAAAGTGACTTTTTTTAAGAGTCAACTTCTAAATTTGGTAGATAAGTGAAATTAGGTGGACATCTACAGGTGCACCAATTAGGTGCACGAGTTGGTTCTGGATTTAGGTGCATATGCACCCAAAATTAATCGCTGAAATTGGGTTTGTATACACTTGGCTAGACCTAATTTTACCTCTTTAGTGAGAGTTACCCCCACATAATGAATGCTGAGACTTTAAAATGTGTGCAATTTGTATGAATATGTACAAACGTGAGAAAAAAACTCTACACAAGTTGAATCACAAGAACATTCCTCACATGGATAACTGCATCATCATTTTTAGCAACCAGCTTTGCTCTACTTGATATGTGGTCACTATGGCAAACTTGATGGCTTGGCAACAGTGCATCATTCTCATTTCAACAATCAGCTACATGAGGTCTGACCATCATGGAACATTAGATGGATTGCCAACGGCCATGTTGAATCCGTACAACACTTCCAAATTGAAGCCTTTAGGAAAGAATGTATGCAAAGTTCGCATCCAAAATAATTCCTAGGCAAAGCTGCTTTGTAAAACTCTTCAGGGTTACTAAAATTACCTTCTATGTGTTCAATAGGAAGACAACAAAACAATTCAAAACCATATTTTGCAATGGATGCATAAAGGCGTTTCACTTTTTCAGTCAAAATTCTTTTGGAATAAATTTTTCTAACTTCTCTAAAATGGCCTTGAAAACGAATGAATGCAATCCTAAAGTTTGACCAACATATAAAAATGAACTATCGTAAATCTTATATGCCTTCATAAGTTCAAAGTTATCCAAACTTATCGACACAAGATATAGAACACACATTTATTAAAAAATAAATAAATAAATAAAACAACAACAACAACATCAAGCAAACAAAACAAGAGACCACCAAGAAAAACATCAATATAAGACATGAAAAATACAAACAAGGGAGAACAATGCAAAATGAACCACACTAAAAAATAATAATCAATATCTAGATTTAAAAAAATATAAATATATAAGCAATTAAAAAATAAAAATTAGAAAAATAAATAAATTATAGATATATATATATATATATATATATATACATATATATATATATATATATATATATATATATATATATATATATATATATATATACATACATACATATATATATATATATATATATATATATATATATATATATAAAAATCAATAAATGCAAACTTTAGACAAAAACAAAAACAAAACAAAAAGTGAATCTTTAACTTCTATGTCGGTTCAAAACAAGAAGTATCACAATTAAACTTTATCATGCATATCTTAGACAAATAACTATGACATCCCTAGTCACGTCATGAGTGCCCTAGAATAAGTGCATACTTTAATAAAGAGTTTTTTAAATAAAGACCTCTAACAAAGTCAACAAAAATGAATAAATGTTATAGATTACGTAAATGGTTTGTAAACAATGAATTGGACTTAATGGATTAACTTCATACAAATGCTTTTTTCTTCAATGCCTAAAATGAAGAAGAGCTTTTATTGAATTATTGGTATAATGAGTATTAACTAAAGCTGTAATTAAGGAAGCCCAATGAATATGACCATTATCTAAGCAATACAAAGAAATTATATTAGATCTAGCTAAGAATCAAGGTGGAATGGTACGTTAGGTTCTGTACGTATGGTTCGCATACGGTTCGAGATCCGAATTGAATCTTGAGGTTCGGTACGTTCGGTACATTGTTCCATAATTTTACAATTCATAAATGACAAAAATATACAGATATTATATGTTGCATATTCAAGCATCAAGTTATCTAAACACTAATATCAACATTGAACAATGAATTATGACAAAAAAGAGTCAGACCATGTTCAAATTGAGGGAAAAAATATGAAAATGTTGCATAAATTTGAAAATACATTGAACATGTACGCTACGATTCGGTACGTTTCGTACGTACCGTACGTATAATACTTACGAAAAAGTGTACGGTTCGAGTTTTGATCCTACCTTGCTAAGAATTTGAACCTTTCTCTTCCACTACTATAAACACGTACATACATTCATACATACATACATACATACATGCATACATGCATACATGCCTACATGCACACATACATGCATACATACATGAATGCATGCATACATACATACATACATATATACATATATACATACATACATACATACATGCATACATGCATACATGCATACATGCATACATACATGAATGCATGCATGCATAGTTTTTCCATACGCGAACCATACGGCAAACGCATACGGGTACGGAAGTATGAAAAAAGTATGGAATCTTTTCAAAAATATCATACGTCTAGCACAAAAAATATTAAAATTTGAAGTATTATATATACAATAATATAATATTAAAGATCAAAATTTTGTTGGCTACTATAGCTTAGGGTGTAGTATATATGTATGGGTATAATGGAGGAGAGTATATGAGAGTGAATTTGCATAAAAACAATATGAAATTGCTATGGATTTGTCCTCGACTGGAATTAATGAGAGAAGAGAAAAATTTGAGGTATGAAAAATTTCATACTCCAATCATACACATACGGGTATGGAAGTATGGTATTTTTTCCATATGAGTCCGAAAATAACTATGCATGCATGCATGCACGCATACATACATACATACGTACGTACGTACGTACGTACATACATACATACATACATACATACATACATACATACATACATACATACATACATACATACATACATACATACAAACTGTCAGGGGAGCACTATATTGTGCCCTCTGACTAGACTAGATAAGATTTCAGAACAATAATTATGAGTACATGATCACCCACGGAATGAAAATGATACAAGAATATGTAACTCATACAAGAAGTCCCACAACCCAAGACTGATAGGTATGGCTAACTTGACTAGAGATGATACAGGAGAACTTGACTAGAGATGATACAGGAGATCCCACAATCGAATCGTGTAGGTATGATGCAAGATATCTTGATTACAAGAACTCCCTTCATGGACATGAACTAGATACAAGGAATAACTAGAAAGGATCTCATACTACGAGATTACAACAGGACAACAACAAGATGTCCAAGATACATACATACATACATACCTACCTACCTACATGCCTACATGCATACAGTCAGTCAGTCAGTCAGTCAGTAGTCAGTCAGTCAGTCAGTCAGTCAGTCAGTCAGTCAGTCAGTCAGTCAGTCAGGGGAGCACTATATTGTGCCCTCTGACTAGACTAGATAAGATTTCAGAACAATAATTATGAGTACATGATCACCCACGTAATGAAAATGATACAAGAATATGTAACTCATACAAGAAGTCCCACAACCCAAGACTTATAGGTATGGATAACTTGACTAGAGATGATACAGGAGAACTTGACTAGAGATGATACAGGAGATCCCACAATCGAATCGTGTAGGTATGATGCAAGATATCTTGATTACAAGAACTCCCTTCATGGACATGAACTAGATACAAGGAATAACTAGAAAGGATCTCATACTACAAGATTACAACAGGACAACAACAAGATGTCCAAGATACATACATACATACCTACCTACCTATCTACCTACCTACCTACCTACCTACCTACCTACCTACCTACCTACCTACCTACCTACATGCATACATGCATACGTACGTACATACATACATACATACATACATACATACATACATACATACATACATACATACATACATACATACATACATACATACATACATACATACATACTATTAGGGGAGCACTAGATTGTGCCCTCTGAGTAGACGAGATAAGATTTCGGAATAATAATTATGAATACAAGATAAGCCACGTAGTGAAAATGATACAAGAATACGTAACTCATATAAGAAGTCCCACAACCAAAGACTGATAGGTATGGATAACTCGACTAGAGATGATCAAGGAGATCCCACAACCAGGGACCGTAGGTATGATGCAAGATATCTGGATTACAAGAACTCCCTTTATGGAGATGAACTAGATACAAGGAATAACTAGAAAGGATCTCATACTACGAGAGAGTACTTACTTGATGATCACGACTCCTTGAGCTCCAAAGATTGGTATTGGTATATATGGCCAATCCCTCCTTATATAAGTTTTCAAGGGCGGTTCATCAATGGAAGTTACAAATTGATGATGTCACCAATTCGGAACAAGACTGTTGGGTATCAAAATCAAACAAATGGACAATCAATCTTAGGGTTTTGGCACGCTCCAGGCACAATGGAAGGATTAGTTTCTCCAAACTCTAAACCAATCAAGAAATATGAAAATTCAAATGGAATATGAGGTTCAGGATGATTTCCTTGGTCCATGAAATCACCTCCCCCTCAAGAGACAAGTTCCATAAGGAGCCGTCATGTTCTTTGGTCTCCGCTTCATTGGGTTTTTCTTATGAAATTCTCGAACCTTGATTGGTGCTCCCTGAAGGTTTTCTACAAGTTCCCAAGTACAATCGCTAATGTCATACCCTTTCCAATGAACAAGGTACTCCAATCTTCCTCGAGATATTCTAGAATCTAGGACATGCTCGACTTCGAATTCTTCATCATCATCAATCTCGATAGGTGGTGAAGGACTAGATCTCTCCCCCCTCAATGGTGAAATCTGATATGGTTCCGACATGGACACATGGAAAATTGGATGTGTTCTCATGGTACTTAGTAACTGGAGCTCGAAAGTGACTCGATTAATCTTGGCCAAGATGGTGAATGGACCGGATCGCTTATGGTCGTCTGCAAATTATTTCTGAGTAACCACACTTTATCCCCAATGTGATAGGATGGATTTCGAACATGATGCTAATTTGCATAGTACTTATATTGTTCTTGAGCTTTATGGATCTCTTCCTTCAATTCTTTGTGAATATCCACAAGGTATTAGGCCTTATCTCTAGCAACTGGGTTCTTGATATGATTTGAGAGTTGTATATCCATCCTTGGATGTTGTCCATAATTTGCAAAGAAGGGAGTCTGCTTGGTAGATGTATGAACATTGTTGTTATACGCAAACTCTATAAAGGGTAAATGCTCAAACCAATCATTTTGATGATAGTTGATGGTGAAACGGAGATACTATTCTAGGACTTGATTCACTCGTTCTGTTTGTCCATCAATATGTGGATGATTGGCAATAGACCGTTCAACTTGAACACAAAGGAGCTTGCAAAGACTGTTTCAAAAGTTGGATATGAAATGTGGATCTCGATCACTTCCTTCTATTTGTTTTTCTTGTTTCCTTTCAAAAAGGAGGTTATCACATTGAATGTCTTGGGTGATGTATTCATTCAATATCTTAACCTGTGGCATCGTGAGCAAAAGGTCCTTCACATCGTCTCTTAAAACCATCTAAATTGGCTTAACTAAATTCTGATGTATAGGTAGAAGCATGGCGATTACCTTGACGTAGCTTCGGAGTTTTGTTTTTGCAACATGACTCGTGTCTGCATCTCCAAGCATGGCAGTGAGCTCTCTAAGAAACCCCTCATAGTCATGAAGTACTTCCATATCCTTCTCTAATATTGGGGCAAACTATGACAATGCTTGACTATAAAGAAGGTTCCAATAAAACCTTCAAAAGGAGATATTTAAATTGCAATTTAAAATCATGTTTCAAACTTTCAATCGTTTTAATCGTGAGGTTTGAAAATAAAAAACGAGATTTATATTTTTTGTGATTTTTATGATTTTTTTTGGAATCTTTTGCACATTCACACATAGATGTATATAATATACACTGCAGTTTACAATGTATATAGCATATATTTTATACATAATGCATGTAACACATATAAAACGCTTGATGATATCTCAAAATAGAACCATATTAGCAAACACCTTTTTCAAACCCAAAAAAATAAAAATCGTGAATAAACTATTTAAATTGTTCTACGATTAAAACGGTTTTTATTTTGCGAAAAAATCGCAATTTTTTTGAACTATGATACATGCATGCATACATACATACATACGTACGTAAGTACATACGTACATACATACATACATACATACATATGTGTGTGTATATGTATACATACATACATACAAACATATATATAAGTACACACACATACATTCATACATACATGCATACATATATATACATGTACACACACATACATACATACATATACACGCACATATACACACATACATATACACACGCACACATACATCCACACACACATACATACATCCACACACACATATAGAGATAGAGAGATGCATATAAAATCCATATACATAAATACACAGATAGATATACATAGCGATAAACTCTAAATGAATAAAAATCACACCACACACATAGACATAGAAAAAAATTGCACAACAAAAAGAAAAGGAGTCCCAAAAATCCAAGAATAAAACATATTGATCATGTGAAAAGGTGACACAAATCTAACATTGACAAAAAAAGCTCCCTTTTTTTAATGGAAGTTCTATAAAATAACAATTGAAAATATCTCCCTGAGATAAATCAAACATTTAAACAAAACATTCATTCCAATTTCCGACATGCAAAGGCTGAGAACGAAATCAAAGCAAATGCAAGGAAAATGCCTATCACAATTTTCCTCCCTTCCGTTCCTCAATCTTCACCTAATTCAGGCCTAGATGTAAAAAGATAATAATATTCATAATATTTTTAGCTCAAAAAAATCAAGATGGTAACTTGAAACGCTTAATTAAATGCACACTAGCACGAACAAAAAGGATAAACAACATACTATATTAAATTACGGATATTCAAAAGTGAAGTAGAGCCTAGAGGGAGGAAAACGATAACGAGCTACAACAAGCAAAGCTATCCTTACTTTAATTCAAACAAAACTATTGAGTTTTAGACTTTATCATGCATAACATAGAATAGCGCTATAAGATCCAAAGTCACATTATTGATATCCGAATGGTGCAGGTCTCGTCAAGTGAGTACTGGTTCATAAATCAAAAAGGCGAAGTTAATATCACTTGAGAAAAATAGAGGGAAAACATGGTAAAGCACATCTTATCCTTATTTTCAAAATTTTTATTACACTATTCATATTAATATATACACCTTCAGATGCATATGAACGGGATGCTCTCGGACATGTCAAGGGCTCTAATATGAAGCACGTGAAAAATCTCTCACTCTAATCCCTGTCAATATGTGATAAGAAAATTTTCAGAACGTTTGGCGCAGAAACTAATGTACTAGTGGGCAGCCCCTAGGATCTCTCCGGAGCTTGTGAAGAGACTCGGATCCAAAAGTACCAGTCAACGCTGATGCTCCTATCACACAATTTTCAGGCTCTCTTCAGGGCATGGCTATGATATTGTTTCCTTCGGCATGTCATGTACAAAGAAGGCGGAAAACAAACTCGTTTACGCTGTATCCCTTGTTTAGTGAATCATGATCGAATATACCTTCATCTAGAGAAACTGCATCATATGTACCTTACAAGAGAAGTTGAGAGCAACGGAGGGATAGTACCGGAGCACACTGATACCATTGCCACGCCAGAGGGAGGGAAGCCCCTCCTCTCGAGCGATGCGCAGGATGCAATCAAGCATTCCTGTGTAACGAGAATGCTGCCCACCACGTATCGCCATGTTGCTCTCTTGAGTCTGCAACAGGAGTTTGGCTCGCTCTATAGGAGCCACAATAGTGTGCGCGACGCCACCCATTACTGCTCCTGCCATGAAGTCCCTCGGGAAATCGGCCCATGCTTGCCTTGGCCAGTTTCCTGAACCGGGTGTCTTCCCTCTGTCGTGTACGGGTGAAGGGGCTTGCATGAGTCTGCTGAGTATTCCTTCTCGAGCTTTTCTCCATGGTTTTTCAGCCGCTTTCAAGTAAAACATGTGCCGAAACAAGTTGTGACTTATTAAATACTTTTATTGAAGATTCCGCTTCCCTCAAAACAAAAAAAAAATTCAATCCAGGTGCCATTTAGACAATTACCATTAGTCAATATTCCATACTGATTCCATACCACATCTTACACAAAGTGTAAAGATTTTCATAAATATACTTCTAGAGCTCTTCTTCATAGTTTTTTCTTGTTTTTTTTCTAGAAAACATGTTTTAATAAATTACTGTACTTTAGTAAAAATAATGGTATTAGAAATAATCAATATTCTATTTTCAGTAAGAATCATCATCATTTCACGATATTGTATTTTGCAAATTCCTTTCATGAGGAGAAGTCAACTGAAATGTCTACATAGGTAGATAGTTGATTTTGAAGTCACAAACGATCCAGGGTAGAGTATAGACGCTTAGAAATGATCTTTTGTGATCCATTGTATTTGGGTTTGGTCCTATATTAAGAGGCAAGGTCTCAAAACAAAACCATTCTACATGAAAGGGAGCTTCCCAACTGCTCATAGCGTACCTTATCTTTTCGGATGGCATCCCAACTGCTCTTTGTACCTATCTATGCAGACTTGTAGAAAAATGCAAAAAGCTAGAGAACTTGAGGGCACAATTTCATTGTATGCAGGTTCCATGAATGGGTTGTCTCAATACAATCCTTGGCTGACGAGGACACTACATGTTACATATACAAGAGTGTCCAATGGCCATTTCTAATGATAAAAATCTGCAAAAATCTCATATTAAAGGCCAATATGGTTGATATGGCCAAGGGAGAAAAACATGAAATAATGAAAAACACGTATATATGAGTATGAGTATATGACCTATAACTCCCACCTTACGGTCATATTACACAATGTACAAGGGATTGTACAAAATAAGATCAATTGAACCCATCAAGTAACAATAGTGTCTAAAGTTATCTTGTGGTCAAGCTTTTGTTAAAGAATTTGTTGCATTTTCCTAAGTATGAATATTCTCAAGTAAAATGCACTCCGTGACTAAGTAATCACCAATGACCTTCGTCTTTGCATGATACCATATTCTTAGCCAATGCAATAGCGCTCTGATGATCATTGAGTAAATGAGGTACATGATGAAGTATGTCCATGTCACATGCCAATTTAGAAAGCCAGAATGCTTCTTTACATGCCTCGTTTGTTGCAACATACTCTACTTTTATAGTGGAAATAATTATGCATTCTTGAAGATGAGATCTCCATGAAAAACACCACCTATGAAGTGAAAAATGTACCTTGAAGTAGAGTTCCTATTGTCTACACAACCAGCATAGTTAGTGTTTATGTATCCAACAATAGATGCATCACTTCTACCCAATCATAGACACATATCCTTAGTGTCACTCACATATCTTAATATCATTTTGATCGCTTCCCAATGCTTCTTGCAAGGATCGACATATATCTACTCACAAATCCTATTACAAATGCAAGGTCTAGTGGCTACCAAAATATTTATGAAACTACCAACAACAACTTCATGAAGATTTCGGGTCATGAAATCCTTCTCCTCATAAGATTTGGGACAATCATCCTTGCTTAGCTTCGCATATGTAGGCAATGGTATACTCAATGTCTTTCTACCATGCATGTTGAATCTATGAAGTACTTTGGTTATGTATTCACTCTGAGAAAAATATATGCATCTCTTACTTCTAACGTGATTAATCTTTATACCAAGTACATATTTAACATCTCACAAAGCTTGCATGTCAAGATCTTGACTCAACTTTTTCTTCAAGGGGGAGCTTACTGTTGGGAATCGAACTGACAACCTCCCGGTTAGGAGTGTGATGGGCTAACCACTTGCCCCAAAAGCCATGGTTGAGGATTACTTCCTAATCCTCTCTCTTAAGGCGTGGTTCAACCATCTCCTACTAGGATTATGTGACACTTACAAAATGTATCCCATGATGATGGCAAAGTGCATAACAACGAGATTGCTTTCATTTCATTATCTATCTCCATTTTTTGAGCATGTGATTGAGAAAATATAGGATCAAACTAATCTAGATGAACAAAAACAGTATTTGTGTCCTTCATGTGAAGGTCATATAACTTTCTCATCATATATACTTTATTTAATGTCGTTTCTTTTTCATATGTGTTGCATGACTACTTCCAAACCTCCTCTACACTTTCATAATCAAATATTGTAAAGTAAACATTATCTGTCAGGTGCAATCAAATGGTAGACCTAGTCATTTCATCCAACTCATTCCAATCATCATCATCCATATCAAAAGACTTCGTTGAGATTCCATTTACCAGTTTCCACTACTCTTATTCATAGTATGGGGGATCTTCAAGTCTTCTGACATGTTGTCTTCCAAGTCTATACACTCAGCTCCTCTTGGGAACACTCGCATTAGACCCTAGTCCACTAGATGTGCTTAAGATCTCTGATGCCATGTTGATAGGGAACTCAGTAGAATGATAATGGAGCTATAATAGTACAAACACCACTAAGGCTCAAAAAGAGTAACCAAGTGTCAAATTTTGGGAAAATTTTGGTAGAGTCTCTCTAGAAAAATGGATCAATGAACAACAATGACAAAGAAAAGAGATTATGTAAGGTTGTATGTGCCCACACCAATAAGTGTATCAAGGAGTAAGGTCAGCCACTATATAGTTGAAAATATCAAATCTAGAAAAATTTTGCCATATTCTCCTTAAAAAATGAGCATTTGAGTAATGTAGAAAACTCATAAAGTTACGAGTACTGATATGTAAACCTACATAGTCAATCACTCACTTCATATAAACACTTAACCAAAACAAGCCAAGTAGGCTTATCGAGCACCTATGACCAACTAGCATACATCTCCTATGGCGAGATTAGGTAAGTCTTCCACTTTCATCATCAAAGAAACCCCAACACTTGAGTGTGTCTACCAGCTAAGAAAACCTCACCACAACCCTCTTTATCAATGTCAAAGGCTTTATGCAAAGATGTAACCACTTTATTAGTGGCCACATGGGTGTACATAATAAGTATCCACAAAAGCGTACATAGTGTGTATGTGCCTGGTATATGCAATAAAATGGCATTAAAAGGGTGAATTTATAGATCAAACACGAGCCAACAACACCTCCAAGTGTCTATCAACTTTGTTCTTTTGATTCAAAAAAAGTCTGCATAAATTTGTGGTAGTTGTTCCCACCACAATTGAAAACACTCAAGCACAAATAATTCATTGATAGGTTTGAATTTACACAACCAAGAAGGCACAACCTCAAGTGTCTCTAGTGCCGGAAGCATAGATTTCCTAGATTTCACAAATGTGTTCAATCTCACAATCAGTGGTTGACCAGACCACTATATGTTTTATAAAAGAACATATACAAAAGTGTTCGGGGTCTGATTGGTCATTCACATGGACACTAACAATAATAGTTCCATGCACAACTGGGGCACAAAGATGAATCACAAACAATAGTTTGGATGGAGACACTTTGAATCCACCCAATTCACATGTTTGTGCTATGAACGCCCAGTCCGGACATAGAAAAATAATCTATATGATAGGAATGATTAATCCACTGTTATCATTGTTTATCATACTTTGTACTCTATAAACATAACAAATTGCAAAAGGTAGTTAGCCTTGAGAATGATTAGGGTAGGGATCAAACCATGCACAGGATTCCCCTCTTTTCATACACACATGATAGGGTCTCCTTCTATTTAAAGAGGAGAATTAGAGAGATGACAACCATGCTCCTTGGTTTGGACCATGGACTCGGGGGAAAAGCTATTATATAATTATATATTGAAGTATATTTTTGAGGAAAAAAATGTTCTTTGAGGAGAGGGGAAATGTTATAAAGTAGCTTGGACAAGTTTCAAGTTATTGATAACATTAAGTTCTTCCATAAGTTTAAACAACTTAAATGCTTAGCTTAATGGTTAACTCTCAAGGATTGGAAGGAGGAGGTATTGGCTTCAACCTTTTGTTGGAGTTAGACGTCTGCGGAAGCACGCGAACAGCACAAGGAAGAGGAAGAAGCTTGGAGCACAACACACAAGACTGAATGTATTGCTAGAGAATGTACAAAAGATAAGTAGCCCATTAGGGCAATAGGCGTATATACAAGCCGGGGGAAAAAAACCTCCTAAAGAGGGAAAAAAGTGCCCCGGCGGTCCTAGAGTGTTCACACACATCACTACCTAAATATATCAACAAATCCCCCCTGGGAGTGATGCGGTGAACAAGGAGCTGGCACTCATGTATAAGGAAGTGCCGAGCTATGTGGAAATCACTCCACAAAAGGAAGTAAGCCCAAAGCTTTGCGGAAAGCTTCAAACTTCTCCCTAGGCAGAGCCTTCGTGAAAAGGTCTGCAATGTTCTCCTGCGTGGGCACATATGCCAAGCTGATCTCCCCAGCAGAGAACCTCTCCCTCACATAGTGATAATGCACCTCAATGTGCTTAGTGCGAGCATGGAACACAGGGTTCCTCGCAACTGCCAATGCGCTCTAACTGTCAGTGAAGATGGTGGTGGCAGAAGACTGGCCAACACCCAAATCAGCCATAAGGAGTCTGAGCCACACACACTCAACAGTCGCTGTGAAAGCTGCCCTATACTCAGCCTCACAACTGGAAGTGGCCACAGTAGGCTGCTTCTTGCTCAACCAAGATATACATGAGCTACCAAGCATGAAGCAAAAACCACTGGTGGACACACGAGTGTCATAGCAACCAGCCCAATCTGAGTCAGAAAAAGCATGCAAATCTGGCGGTAGTGATCCCCCCTTGGGATAAAACAACCCAAGTAGCCGAGTACCACTCAAGTAGCGAAAGATGCGCTTAACCGCTTTCCAATGCGTGACTCCTGGGCAATGCATAAACCTGCTCATCTGTGAGACAGCAAACTGAATATCTGGCCGAGTAATGCATAAGTAAATCAAGCATCCAACAGCCTGCTGATAGAGAACAGCATCAAATGCATCTCCAGCATCATGAAGACTCAATCGTAAACCTGTCTCCATAGGAGTGGCAATAGGCTTACAGTCTTCAAGGCCAAAACGCTGCAATAATGTGTCAATATATTTCGTTTGACACAAAGCCATTCCACCATCAACTTGCATAAACTGAATGCCCAAATAGTGATGCAAATGCCCCAAATCAGACATCTCAAATGAGGCATGCAAATCAGCCTTGAAATCAGCAATATGCTTCTCAAGAGGACCAGTGAGCAGCATGTCGTCTACATAGACAACAATGATCAAAAGCACATCATTAGCACGCTTAACATATAAGGTGCTTTCAGTTGGACTGTTCTCAAAACCATGTGCAATCAGATAGGCATGTATTTTCTCATACCAAGCACGTGGTGCTTGCTTTAAACCATATAACGCCTTCTTTAACCTGCACACCTGGTTTTCATGCCCTTTCTGCACAAAGCCACGAGGCTGAAAAACATACACTTCTTCATGCAAGTCACCATTCAGAAATGCTGTTTTAATGTCCAACTGATGTACATTCCAACCATGATGGGCTGCAAGTGCAGAGATGCTCCGAACAGTAGTCATATGGCATGTAGGTGCAAAGGTCTCATCAAAATCAATGCCTCTTTCTTGCGCATAACCCTTTGCAACAAGCCTAGTCTTATACCTGTCAACTGTACCATCAGGTTTACGCTTCAGCTTGTATACCCACTTAGTGCCAATGGCCTTCTTGCCAGGAGGCAAGTCACATAAAGACCATGTACCATTCTTCATTATAGCATCATATTCAGATTGCATAGCAGCCATCCAATTTTCTGAATTTTGTGCTTCATCAAAAGAAACAGGCTCATTCTCATCACAGAGACTAGATGCAACCATAGCATAGCAATCTGATGCAAAGGAGGTACTATGAGAGCCTGAACGAGTACGATATGACAAAGGTGCATCTAATTTGCTGTCACGCAAAGTCTGCACCAGCCATTTTGGCATAGTTTTTGCCTATTCAATATCAGCTCTCTCATCAACAAGTGCATCATGTAAATCTGCATCAGAAATGGCATGATCTGCATCATCATATGAAACCTGCAAAGGCTGAGAAGTTGCCTCATTAGGACCAGCGCTAGCCTGTCCACCTGTAAAAAGAGGCATCAAAGTATCATACATGTCTTTGGAGCTAACAGATGTCTCCTTAGTACATGAAAGCAATGGCTGAATAGCATCTTCCACAAAGACAACATCACGGCTAACCAGAATGCGTTTAGTCTGTGGATGATACAGACGATAGCCTTTACTTTCAGAACTGTACCCAACAAAAATACATTTTACTGCCTTATCATCCAATTTTCTGCGATGTTGTTCAGGCACTAATGCATATGCCAAACAACCAAAAACACGCAGATGAGCAACAGATGGCTTGCGGTCATGCCAAGCCTCATATGGAGTGATAGACTGCAACGCTTTCGTGGGACACCTGTTGAGTACATATGCTGCACACATGACAGCCTCAAGCCAGAAACTATGTGGTAAAGCGTGACTTTTGACCATGCACCTCGCCATCTCCATGAGTGACCTGTTCTTTCGTTCAGCAACTCCATTCTGTTGAGGTGTATACGGCACTGTACATTGGTGTTTTATCCCACGTTCAGCCAGAAATGCATTAAAATCTGAAGACATATATTCCCCCCCTCGATCAGAACGGAGGGTGCCCATTTTACATGCTGACAGATTTTCAGCCAAAACCAAAAACTGTTTGAAGCACATGAACACTTCGGACTTTGCTTTGAGTGGATATACCCATGCATGCCTGGAAAAATCATCAATGAAAGTCATGAAGTAAAGGTAATTTCCAAAAGAGGGTGTCTGCATAGGACCACAGACATCACTATGTACAAGCTGCAATTTCTGCATAGCCCGAACTGAACCATCTTTTGGAAAGGAAGAACGCTGCATTTTGCCCAAAATACAGCCTTCACAAACATGTTTTCCAGGTGCCTCAAGTTTGGGCAAAGAGGACACCATTTCAGATTTCTGCAGGCGTAACAAACTAGCAAAATTCAGATGACCAAAGCGTGCATGCCAAAGCTTTGCATCTGACATAGCCTGAGAATCATGAACTGCACATGCCGAATCATTCACAGATTTTTCATAGTCTATGAGCTTATACAGCCCACGACATAAAATGCCAGAAGCAATAATCACATCGCCATTTGAGAGATCATGGACTGTACACCTGTCATCAACGAATTTCACAACCAAGCCAATCTTGGCTAATGCAGAAACTGATAACAGGTTCTTTTTGATCCCTGGCACAAATAAAGCATCTGACAAAGTGAAAGAACTACCCTCAGCAGTAGTCAGAATGATCTTACCAACTCCCATAACAGGATAAGAGGAGTTATTGGCGCATGTGACAGTATTCCCTGTAGGGGCAGGCTCGAGTGAAGAGAAGAAACTGCGCTGCGAGGTAATATGTTTGGTTGCCCCACTGTCAAAGTACCAAACATCTGAGTCTACTGCAGACATGCACTGATCATGAGAAGATGGGTCAAAACTGCAAACAGTAGTAAACGCCCATTCTTCTTCCTGCACAAGATTTGCAGACTCTGTTTTTGGTGTAGAGGCCTCTGCAACAACCATTCCAGCCTCTTTCTTCTTTGCCTCTTTAGCAGCCAGTTTTGGACAGTTCTTTATAATATGATCATTTCCTTTATAGTACTTGCATAACAATTTCTGCTTTTCTGATTTCTTCTCATCTTTATCCTGGTTCTTCGATTGTGCAGCATTTGCAGATTTCTGCTTACTAGTAGAAGAGCTCCATTTTCCTTTGCCCTTCTGACTAGCCAGGAAAGCTTGATCTGCAACACGCATAATGGACCTGTTCTGCCTGGACTGATCTTCTTGCAACAGAACAGAGACTAATTCCTCAAATGACAAGGCATTCGGATTGCCTTTCATCATCAATCGAAGAGTAGAGGCAAAACTCTGATATGAATCAGGAAGGCCATTCAGAACGGTCTGCACAAGTGAGCTATCTGGTATAACCTCATCAGCAGAAATCAATTGTTCCTTCAGGTCTTTGATCTTTGTAAGAAAACTGTCCATCGAATCACCTTCATTCATGTGCTCACTCTCCAACTGTTTTCGGAGGTAAGCAACACGAGCCTCATTCCTAGCCTGGTACAAAGTGGTAAGTGTATCCCAAGCATCCTTTGCTGTTCTGCAAGAGCGAATGTGAGGAATAATGGCACGTTTGATAGACAAAGCTATCAATGCATGTGCCTGGGCATCTCTGCCATCCCAACGAATCTGCTCTGCAGTAGGTGCAACAGAAACAGCAGCACGAACAGGAATCTGCGGAATATCATCTTCGACACCATCTTCATCAGCTCCAACACCTGTATTTGCAGTACCTGTCGTTACAGGTGTAACAGGACGTCTTTCAACACCCTGCACAATGTTCCACAATCCTTTTGCAACCAGTACATGTCGCATCATATAAGCCCATAATGGGTAGTTGGTACCATCCAACTTATCCTCAACAGCCAACATACGGAATACATCACTGCTTTCAGCCATGGCCGGTGACTAAAATACCTTGATGCAGAAAATTGACTGTATCTCAAAAAGTTGAACAGATTTGCCCAGACGAGTTCTGCTAGACCTGTAGCAGACTTTGAGACGCTTAAACTGGCGAACAGAAACTGGTATATACCTTTGGCACAAAAGGACGAAATAGCCTGCACAAGCACTACGATAGTGCGTTCGGAGGCCGAAACGAGCTCAGATCGCGATTTCGGCACCACACAGCAAAGCTGTTTTGATCTCGAAAACACTCTGAGTATGCTCACCAAATTTTGTGCGAATCTGAGACTGCAAACGGAGGAGTGTCGACAGCGCCCTAGAAGAATCAACGACCTGCTCTGATACCAATTGTTGGAGTTAGACGTCTGCGGAAGCACGCGAACAGCACAAGGAAGAGGAAGAAGCTTGGAGCACAACACACAAGACTGAATGTATTGCTAGAGAATGTACAAAAGATAAGTAGCCCATTAGGGCAATAGGCGTATATACAAGCCGGGGGAAAAAAACCTCCTAAAGAGGGAAAAAAGTGCCCCGGCGGTCCTAGAGTGTTCACACACATCACTACCTAAATATATCAACACCTTTATGGGGAGCAGGGGAATATATTTTTTCCCAAAGAGCTCTAGAGACTTCGAGAAGCATCCACTCGAGTTAATATGAGTTAACTTGAGTCCAATGAAACTCAAATCGAGTGGTAAGTTCACCTACCACTAGTTGACTCTAGTGGAAGGTATAAAAGAAATGGTGGAGATTGCATATGCATATTTGGACACCACTTACTCCAGAGGTCATGATTGATCCCATAAATTATATAGTGTCAAGTTGGGTGTAGAGTCATAGGTCATTCTCTCTTCATGGCATGCTCCCATTTGACATGATCATCTATTTGCATAGCTTCTTTATAACAAGAATGCTCACCAGCATTTATCAACATGAAAAAAATTGCAATCTTGGAACAAATCTATCAAGTGGATGTTAAACACATGAATATCATCTCAATGGTTGCTAATCGTGAGCACTAGCAAATTGTTGTTGAACATTTTTGTGGACAACCTTTTCTATTAGATTCTTATGCACACACCAAAAGGAATAACATACTCAAAGATGAGTACTATTCTCACTTCAACCTCTTTAATGGGCTACCTATGCATTTTTTTCATTGAAAATTGACATCACTACTTTCTCATCAATAATGTGTTTTAGGATCCCATAAGCAACATCCGAATTGTCCATCTCTACCATATCCAAGGAAAATGCACTTCCTAAATTTATAGTCCAACTTTTATCTCAAGTTCTTTGGCACATGGACATGTTCTTCACGACCAAATACTCTAAGGTGATCATAATGTGGTGGTTTCTCTATCCATAATGCTTGTGCCACTTTCAAGCCTTTGGTACAGTTAGGTGGAAGATTAACCATATCAATTGAAGTCAACACTGCTTTTATGCAAAGCCTTGTTAAATTTTTGCATGATGCAGCATAAAAAACACTTTCTCTTGAATAGTTATATTCATCCTCTCAAATATACCATTCTACACTAGGGTATAAAGTGTTGTAAACTCTCTAAAATTTCTTCAAACTAACACATAATGGTTGAATTCATGTGGGATATGTTGAGAGTTCCATGATCCATCCTTTTGTCCAAGTCTTGATTCACTCTCATGCAAGCTCATTTATCCCACATGCAAGGAGAATTGCCCTCAACTCCATATAAGGAGGGTCTCATTTCACTCCCCACAAGCTCATTGACTCAAGCTCTTGGCAAGAGCACCCACACTCACTCTCCTCATGGAGTCTCCATGCTCATAGAGAATTCTATGTAAGTCATTTACATTTTAATTTCATTCACCATCTTTTCATATCTTTTATTTCTTCCTCCTTAGCTTGTTTCATGTGTGAAGGTTAGTACGGTAGAAGTAGTGCTTCTTCATTCACTACAAGGAATTCGGGGGGCATAGCGACGATTAATGTGATAGATTTTTATCGCTACATGATCGTGCATTTCATCAGATGGGGTGTCGAGCACACACCATTGTCTAAAGTACGTTAATCTTGACATTATTTCCGATGTTGTTTCTGATGCTTGTAGCGACATTCACGAAAGTGTCACTAACTAAGTGTCACTTATACGACTTATAAAAGAGCACTATGTATGTGGTGCTCGTTGCATTACTTATGCAACACAATAGAGTGTCGCTTATGTGATGCTTTGCATGATCGCATACATGATGCTTTTACATCACCTATGCGATGGTGATGTTTGATCAAAATAAAAAAAAAACATTGGATAGCTCTTCAATCATCATTTACATGCATCTGATCGAAGATCTCTCCAACCTTCAAATTTACATTGTGCTTATGAGCTCCACCAATCTCTTTCTGAATCTCTCTCTTATTGTCTCTCTCTTTCTCTTTCTCTTTTTCCTCTCTCTTTTGATCACTCGCTATCTTTCTCTCTCTCTCTCTCTCTCTCTCTCTCTCTCTCTCTTTATTGCATGTTATTCAAGAAGTTCACCAAGCATAAAATATGGCTAGTTATTGTAATTTTAATTTTCATTATTTGTATATCATTTAAATTGTTTTATTTTCATTAATTAACGTACTCACACTTACTCATTTATATGCACGTATACACATGTACATGAATATGCATGCTCACACATATACACACATACACATACATATGCACATACACACACATATACACACACATACACATACACACACATACACATACACACACATACACTTACACAGACACATACACACACATATACACACATACACATGCACACACATACACACATGCATATGCACAAACATATCTACAAACACATAAAAGGAAATGCATGCATTATTGCATAGACATATACACATTAACACATTAACACATACTTATACACATGCATGCTCATACATATACAAATGCATATACATACACTTGCATATATATATATATATATATATATATATATATATATATATATATATATATATATATATATATATATATATATATATATATATATATATATATATATATATATATATACACACACACACACACACATACATATATACATACACACACAGCATACATGTGCACATACATACACATACACATACACATGCACATATGTACACACACATACGCACATACACTTACACATACACATGCACATACATACATATACACACACATACACATGCGCATACATACATATACACACACATACACATACACATGCACATACACACACATACACACATACACTTACACATACACATGCACATACATACTTGTACACACTCATACACATACACATATATACACACACACATGCATATATACCTACACATACACACACACATACATACACATACACATGCACACACACACATATATACACACATACACATACATATGCACATAGACACATACACACATACACTTACACATACACATACACATACACATACACATGCATATGCATAAAACATGTCTATATGCACATATATATACACACAGATACACACATATACATGCATATAGATGCACTTACACAAATATAGATATATACCTACATGTGCATACATACATTTTATACACACACAACTACACGCACATACATACATATATACACACAAACACACATATAATATGAATGAATTATATAATTAAAGTAATTAATCACACGTTAAATGTAAAAAATAATATAAATCATTAGAACAATACTTTTCATTAATTAGTAGCATAGAACCAATTCAAACATAACTGAAATGAGAAAATATATAGATATAAAAAAAATATTTATATCAATGTAAAAAATATATCCAATGTAATATATCAGTCATCATAATCATGATCATCCATCATTGTGTCAGTCCTTATCATCATGATCATCCTCATCATCATGATCATCCACATAAACTCATCCCTAGACTCAATACTTCGAGAATCATGAAAAGGCTCAAAAGACATCAAAAATATAGAATAAGAAAAATTACCAATTGATTAGTGAATAATTCTAAATTGTTTTTCTAATAACACTAAGAGTTTTTTAATGATAAAATGCTACCTTGTTTTAGAACTATAATAAACACTATACAAATATTCTGATGCAAATGGCTAACACAAAAGTAAGCTTAAAATTGGATTTAGAAAAGGTGGATGAAGCAGTGAATAAGCAGCTCCAATCTCTGATCTTGTAAATACTTGTCAGGCTTCGTTAATATTCATCAATCTTTATCAATGCTCACTACAAAAATCATTCCCAAAAACATAAGCACATTTTAAGAAGCATAAAATAATACTCATGCTTTACTTTCAACTCTTATCATTTATATATATAGACATTTATACATGCTGCTAATATGCATATGCATACATATATTTCATGCATACACATAGGCATTCATACTACTTATATCCATACTCATGCATTCTCACATCACTCATATGCATACATTCACACTTAGATGCACTCATGCACATGCATTCACACTTAGATTCACTCATGCACATGCATTCACACTTAGATGCACTCATATGCATGCGTTCACACTTAGGTGCACTCACATGCATGCTTTCACACTTAGATGCACTCATGCACATGCATTCACACTTAGATGCACTCATGCAACTGCATATGTAATCACTCATTCTCATATACATGCATGCTAACATACGCTAATAGAACATCCATACATATACTACACATTCATAAACTTAAACTAACTCATGTTCTTTTATGCTAACACACATTCATAAACCTAACACACATTCATAAACTTATACTCGTGCTAACACATGCTAACTCACTCTCTTAACACACACTCACATGCATATGACATCATGATATACATGCATACATGCATCTATTATACATATGCATTCTCATATCATACTCCTCCATTCATGCACCTTAACTACACTCACTCACATATGCATACATGCATTGCTCATGCACATGTATCTAACTCATATGCATGCACACAAATATTAACTCTCATACACACTTATGCAACTAATTATCATGCACTCATATTATGCATTCTATACACTTCTTCCATACATACATGCACTTACACATATGCATACATACTACATTTCACATGCATACACACAAACCCATGCACATCTATGTTTTCTCATGTATATGCATGCTCATGTACATCATGCTTCACATATATGCACTTATGCATCTCTCTCTCTCTCTCTCTCTCTCTCTCTCTCTCTCTCTCTCTCTCTCTTTCTTTCTCTCTCTCTCTCTCTCTCTCTCTCTCTCTCTCTCTCTCTCTCTCTCTCTCTCTCTCTCTCTCTCTCTCTCTCTCTCTCTCTCTCTCTCCCCCTATACATTTTCTCTCGTTGCGCGTGCCTCTGTCAACAGCAAGGACGCAATCTCTCTCTCTCTCTCTCTCTCTCTCTCTCTCCCTCCCTCTCTCTTTGTGTTTCTGTAGTGCCATATGTGCCTACTACTGCCAGCATCTCTCTCTCTATGCTGCCATCAGCACCCATCAGTCCCCTTCTCATCTTTCTTTCTCTCTCCCCCCATTTCTACAGCGCACCGCCACTAGCTTCCTGAGCTGTCAACATGGAGAGGTTCTCTCTCTTTGAGGCCATCAACGTGCTGCTAGCAAGTCATCGAAAGGGGGGGTAAAGATTCCCTTTCTCTCTCTTACATGTGTATTAGCCTCCAGAACTATCGAGAGGAGGGCATCTCTCACTATCCAACCTCTCTCTCTCACTACGTGTGCAAGTAGCCAGGTTGTCCATAGCAGTGAGGAAGAGGGCATCCCTCACTCTCTCTCCCTACGTTGTGTGCATGTGCAACTGCCAGGAGGGGAACAAAATATTATCTCTCTCTCTCTCTCTATGTCCTTGCAAGATTTTGAGAACTCTTGATTCACATGAATTTGATTTGGAAAACTTGAAGTTTGGTTGACCCAAACATCTAACTTGGATGCTTGTACTATGGTTTACTTTCAACCAACATTTACTTGATTTTTTTTTTACCTGACTAGAGGACTACTTTGTCCTAATGGGCTTGAAAATCCTATGTAAAATATAGGATAAAGTTTTCCATTTACTTTGTTCAATCATACTATAACTTGACCAGATCAAATATAAAATGAAAATTATCCAACTTAGGATACTTTTCTCAAAAATCTTTGGCTTTAAGTTCTTGGGAATCATCAATCTGACGAGCAATTCCTAACTTCTCTTTTCTAGAGTGTACTAGACTCTAGAAAGTCATTAGAGTTATGCTAAAGAATTGGAAGCAAACTTAAATGAATAAGCCAACTTAGAATGTACAAAAGTAAGTAAACCCTTAGGGAAATAGGCGTATATACAAGCTAAGGGAAAAAAACCTCCTAAAGAGGGAAAAAAGTGCCCCGATGATCTTAGTGTGTTAACACACATCACTACCTAAATATGTCAACAAATCCCCCTAGGAGTGATGTTGTGAACAAGGAGCTAGCACTCATGTATAAGGAAGTGCCAAGCTATGTGGAATCAATCCACAAAAGAAATTATTAATCCTTAAAAATTTTCAAGGCATTAGAAAACCATCATTAGGGACGTTTCCAGTAAAGAATCTAAAAGATCCTTAAATGATAAGAAGAGGGATTCATGTTCATAAAGTGATTCAAGATGAGTAATATTGTACATTGGTTCATTCATAAATAAATGAACCATAGCATGTGTGAAGCACTCTTGTACTTTTAACATGCTTCAAAAGATAAATCCAAATTTGGATACAAGAAGATGTCTAAAATAAGTAAGAAGCAAAGATGGATCAACCAATTACAATAGCTTTTGTTTAGAATTTTATCAACCTCAAGGAATGACATAAAGGAATAAATATCATATATACAGTAAATGAGAATTTAGTGGTATGGAACATTGCATTTTTATTTACAAAGAAACATGTATGATGATATGGGACAAATGTTTCGGAGTGTTCTTCTAAATATTAAAATGTTTCACAATCTTTGCACATGTGACAGGTTGGACCACTATAAAAAATCCACTCTTGTGAGGTTCTAGAAGTATTTAGGGCATTTGCCTTTGTGGAGATAAATAGATCTTCACTTAAATAGTGAGACTTATGCTGAGAGGACTTAGTTTGGTGCATAGAGGTACAGGCTTTAGAGTTGTTCTTCTTTTTATAGTTGAAAATTCTTGAGATGCCATTTTTAGCATAATAGCTACATGTGAACTTCTTCAATGAATTGCTAGAGCCTTGTTTAGGTGCATTGCTAGAGTTGTGACTAGCATTCTTAGCCTTGTTGAATGGACCCTTAACTTTCATCATAACTTCTTGCTAGGATGAAGACTTTGCTCATGAGTCATGGAGGAGTAAAAGTCTTTGTACTTCCTCTTAGGTGAAGACTTAGCCACAGTTGTAAATTTTTTTGACAAAGGTTTCATAAGACCTAGGAAGCTTATTTAGAAGTCTAATGGCCATATCCTTGCTTGATACTTGTCTGCCACACAACATATGCTTGTGTTGGTAATCTTCACAGGTGGCAATGACTTTGGTAATGGGATCCTGGGCCTAAAGGAGAGGTTGTGGAAATCGGCTTCTAAGGCATATATTTTAGAGGGAGTTTTATCCTCATAAATATATTGCAATATTTTTCAATACTGATGTGAATTCTTGTAAGAAGTAATGTGAAATTTTATCAAATCATCATAGGCTACCAATAATTGTCCTAGTGCTCTTTTATCTTTGAACACACCATAGCTAATCTTGCTAGCTAGATGATAGTGGAACAGTGGCTTGATACCAAAATCTTTCTTGCCATTTATAGGGTAGCATTTGGGCTAAAGTACATAAAGAGTAGATGACAAGAGGAAAGCATAAGATAAGCACTCCAGTACTCCAACCTACCTCGAAATCCTCCAATGAAGGCAACATAGTAGGGTCACATTCTTTCTCCTAGAAAGCATGAGAGAATATACATAAAAAAGAGTGTTGTTCTCTATCTCTTTGTTTTCTATGCAGAGGATTGTGAATTGATCATGTGGTTGCTAAGTGTATTCTCCATCATTCACCTTTGTTAACACAACATCATTGGAGACATCTGAAGCACTGACTGACTATGTTTAACATTATTCCTCATTTCGTGTAGGTTTGAGTCATGATGACAACAAGGAATATGAAGGCAAGAACTCAACCAAGAAAGTATGATCGCCTATGTGACTAAAGGGAGATTTTTATGCATATTTGGTTAGTAGAGGTGTTTTCTCTACACCATTCTATAGAGAGTCAATAGAGACTCGAGAAAGGAGCTATGAGAGAGAAGAAAAGCACAAAACCTTCCACTTGCTATCGATGTACAAAGAGTGGATCTTCTTCTACAAACCGTAGGTTGGAACTTTGGAGACACAAAATTTGTGCCATATCCAAGATCTACATGCAAAATATTTTCGCATAGAACCATAAAGATAAACAGATAGATAGATAGATAGATAGATAGATAGATAGATAGATAGATAGATAGATAGATAGATAGATAGATAGATAGATGGATAGATAGATAGATAGATAGATAGAAAGATAGATAGATAGGTAGATAGATAGATAGATAGATGGATAGATAGATAGATAGATAGATAGATAGATAGATAGATAGATAGATAGATAGATAGATAGACAGATAGATAGATAGATAGATAGATAGATAGATAGATAGATAGACAGATAGATAGATAGATAGATGGATAGATAGATAGATAGATAGATAGATAGATAGATAGATAGATAGATAGATAGATAGATAGATAGATAGATAGATAGATAGATAGATAGATAGATAGATAGATAGATAGATAGATAGATAGATAGATAGATAGATAGATAGATAGATAGATAGATAGATAGATAGATAGATAGATAGATAGATAGATAGATAGATAGATAGATAGATAGATAGATAGATAGACAGACAGATAGATAGATAGATAGATAGATAGATATAGATAGATGGATAGATAGATAGATAGATAGATAGATAGAGAGAGAGAGGATGCACATCATTTTTAAGGCTAATTTCAAGCTTCATATCTTGTAGATGACATCATCTATGATGTCACACCTCATATGGATGGTCACATGTCAATATAAGTTAGAGGTATCTATCCACCAAAAGCTCTAGAACTTCAAGACATACATGGTTTGCGTGATTTTGATGAGACCTTTGCTTTCACATGCAAAACGAACACTATTCGTAGCATTTGTGCACTTGCAGCTCATCATGGTTGGGATGTACATCATTTGGACATTAAAATTGCATTTTTGAATGGTGATTTACATGAATAAGTGTATGTATTTCAGCTCCATGGTTTTGTGTAGAAGAGGCATGGAAACAAAGTGTGGAGTTTGAAAAATACATTATATGGTTTGAAGCAAGCACCACGTGCTTGGTATGAAAAAATACATGCCTACTTGATTGCACATGGTTTTGAGAATAATCCAATTAAGAGTGCCTTATATGTTAAACATGCAGATGATGTACTTTTGATCATTGTTGTGTATATTGATGACATGATGCTCATTGGTCCTAATGAGAAGCATATTGTTGAATTTAAGGCTAATTTGCATGCCTCTTTTGAGATGTCCGATTTGGGGCACTTGCATCATTATTTGACATTCAATTTATGCAAGTTGATGGAGGAATAGGTTTGTGCCAAACAAAATATATTGGCACATCATCAACATTTTGGCCTTCAATATTGCAGACCTATTGCCACTCCCATGGAAATAGATTTATGATTGAGTCTTTGTGATGTTGGCGATGCATTTGGTGTTGTTCTCTATCAGAAGATTGTTGGATGCTTGATCTATTTGTCCATAATATGGACATATATTTAGTTTGTTGGTGCTCAAATGAGCAAGTCTATGAATTTCCTACGTCTCAAGCATTGGCAATGATTAAGCACATCTTCCACAATTGAGTGGTTGGATACTTGGATTGTTTTATCCTAAGGGGGGTCATTACTACTAGATTTACATCCTTTTTTGAACTCAGACTGGGTTGGTTTCTATGATGCTCATGTGTACACTAGTGGTTTTTGCTTTGTTCTTGGTAGTTCATACATATTTTGGTTGCACAAGAAGCAGCCTAGTGTATCCACTTCTAGTTGTGATTCGTGAGGTTACTTTCTTTTGTGGGTTGATCTCTTTCCACATAGCTTGGTACTTCCTTATACATGAGTGTTAGCTCCTTGTTCACTGCATCACTCCCTCTTTAGGAGTTTTTTCCCCCTAGCTTGTATATACACCTATAACCGTAAATGGTGACTTATCTTTGTACATCCACTTGGTAATACATTCTATATTGTCTTGTGCTCCAAGCTTCTTCTTCCTCCTTTTTCTGTTCATGTGCTTCCCCAGATCCAACATGAAGAACCCAATGAAGCTCAACCTAGGAAAAATAACCACTCATGGAACCCATCGTATGAGGGGGAGGTGATGTCATGAAAACTTAAGAAACCAACTTGAATTCATCCTAGATTTCATGAGTGTTTTCAAAGTCGTAAATTGGTGACAATTTTGAAGAATCTAATAGCACCATAACATTTGGAACATACAAAAACCCTATGAACAATTGTCTACATGCTTGATTTGGACATTGGGAGATTGTTTTTTGCCTTACTAACATCATCGATGACATCATCATTTATAAGCACCCTATAGAAATGCCCTTCAAGACATGTATAAGGAGGGGTTGGCCATTGAGATCCCCAATCTTGATAACTCTGATCTTTGGAGCAGAAGGAATTGTCCACATAAGTACTTTCAAAGTTCTAGTTCCTGTTCTTGTTGTTGATATATTTAGGTAGTGATGTGTGTGAACACACTAGGACTGCCGGGGCACTTTTTTCCCTCTTTAGGAGGTTTTTTTCCCCCGGCTTGTATATATGCCTATTGCCCTAATGGGCTACTCATCTTTGTACATTCTCTAGTAATACATTCAGTATTGTGTGTTGTGCTCCAAGCTTCTTCTTCTTCCTTATGCTGTTCGCATGCTTCCGCAGACATCTAACTCCAACAATTGGTATCAGAACAGGTCGTCGCTTCATCTAGGGCGCCATCGACACCCCTCCGATTGCAGTCTCAGAATCGCACGAATTTTGGTGAGCATACTCAATGTGTTTTCGAGATCAAAACGGCTTCGCTTTGTGGTGCCAAAATCGCGATTTGAGCTTGTTTCGGCCTCTGAACGCACTATCGTAGTGCTTGTGCATGCTATTTTGTCTTTTTGTGCCAAAGGTATATACCAGTTTTTGTTCGCCAATATAAGCGTCTCGAAGTCTGCTACAGGTCTAGCGGATTTCGTCTCGGCGATTCTGTTCAACTTTTTGAGATACAATCAATTTTCTATACAAGGTATTTTAGTCATCGGCCATCGCTGAAAGCACTGATGAATTCCGTATGTTGGCTGTTGAGGATAAGTTGGATGGTACCAACTACCCATTATGGGCTTATATGATGCGACATGTGTTGGTTGCAAAAGGATTATGGAACATTGTGCAGGGTGCCGAAAAATGTCCTATCACACCTGCAACTGTTACAACTGCAGGTACTGAAGCTGATGCAGAAGGTGTCGAAGATGATGATATTCTGCATATTCCTGTTCATGCTATGGTTTCTACTGCACCTACTATAGAGCAGATTCGTTGGGATAACAAAGATGCCCATGAACATGCATTAATAGCTTTGTCTATCAAACATGCTATTATTCCTCACATTCACTCATAGAACATCTAAGGATGCTTGGGATACACTTACCACATTGTACCAAGATAGGAATGAGGCTCGTGTTGCTTACCTCTCAAAATGGTTGGAGAGTGAGCACATGAATGAAGGTGATTCTATGGACAGTTTCCTAACGAAGATCAAAGACTTGAAGGAACAGTTGATTTCTGTTGATGAGGTTATACCAGATAGCTCACTTGTGCAAACCGTTCTGAATGTTCTTCCTGGTTCATATCAGAATTTTGCTTCTACTCTTCGGTTGATGATGAAAGGCAATCTGAATGCCTTATCATTTGAGGAGTTAGTCTCTGTTCTGTTGCAGGAAGATCAGTCCAGGCAGAACAGGTCCATTATGCGAGTTGTAGATCAAGCTTTCCTTGCTAGCCAGAAGGGCAAAGGAAAATGGAGCTCTTCAACTAGTAAGCAGAAATCTGCTAATTCTGCTTATTCGAAGAAGGAAGATAAAGATGATAAGAAATCAGAAAAGCAGAAATTGTTTTGTAAGTATTGTAAAGGGAATGATCATATCATAAAGAACTGTCCAAACTGGCTGCTAAAGAGGCAAAGAAGAAAGAGGCTGGAATGGTTGTTGCAGAGGCCTCTACACCAAAAACAGAGTCTACTAATCTTGTGCAAGACGCAGTAGACTCAGATGTTTGGTATTTTGACAGTGGGGCAACCAAACATGTTACCTCACAGCGTAGTTTCTTCTCTTCACTCGAGCCTATTCTGATCGAGGGGGGGAATATATGTCTTCTAATTTTAATGCATTTCTTGTTGAACAAGATATACACCTCAACAAAATGGAGTTGCTGAACGAAAGAACAGGTCACTCATGGAGATGGCGAGGTGTATGGTCAAGAGTTAGGCTTTACCACATAGTCATGTGTGCAGCATATGTACTAAACAAGTGTCCCACTAAAGTGCTGGAGTCTATCACTCCATATGAGGCTTGGCATGACTGTAAGCCATCTGTTGCTCATCTGCGTGTTTTTGGTTGTTTGGCATATGTAGTGCCTAAACAACATCGCAGAAAATTAGATGATAAAGCAGTAAAATGTATTTTTGTTGGGTACAGTTCTGAAAGTAAAGGATATTGTCTATATCATCCACAGACTAAATGCATTCTGGTTAGCCGTGATGTTGTTTTTGTGGAAGATGTTATTCAGCCATTGCTTTCATGTACTAAGGAGACATATGTTAGCTCCAAAGACATGTATGATACTTTGTTGCCTCTTTTTACAGGTGGACAGTCTAGTGCTGGTTCTAATGAGGCAACTTCTCAGCCTTTGGAGGTTTCATGTGATGATGCAGATAATTCCATCTCTGATGCAGATGTACATGCTGCACTTATTGATGAGAGAACTGATATTGAGCAGGCAAGAACTATGCCAAAATGGCTAGTGCAAACCTTGCATGACAGCAAATTAGATGCACCTTTGTCATATGGTACTCGTTCAGGCTCTCATAGTGCCTCTTTTGCATCAGATTGCTATGCTATGGCTGCATCTAGTCTCTGTGATGAGAATGAGCCTGTTTCGTTTGATGAAGAACAAAATTCAAAAAATTGGATGGCTGGTATGCAATCTGAATATGATGCTATAATGAAGAATGGTACTTGGTCTTTATGTGACTTGCCTTCTGGCAAGAAGACCATTTGCACTAAGTGGCTATACAAGCTGAAGTGTAAACCGGATGGTACAATTAACAGGTATAAGGCTAGGCTTGTTGCAAAGGGTTATGCACAGGAAAGAGGCATTGATTTTGATGAGACCTTTGCACCTACATGCGGTATGACTACTGTTCGGAGCATCTCTGCACTTGCAACGCATCATGTTTGGAATGTACATCCATTGGACATTAAAACAACATTTCTGAATGGTGACTTGCATGAAGAAGTGTATGTTTTTCAGCCCTGTGGCTTTGTGCAAAAAGGGCATGAAAACCAGGTGTGCAGGTTAAAGAAGGCATTATATGGTTTAAAGCAAGCACCACATGCTTGGTATGAGAAGATACATGCCTAGCTGATTGCACATGGTTTTGAGAACAATCCAACTAAAAGCACCTTATATGTTAAGAGTGCTAATGATGTGCTTATGATCATTGTTGTCTATGTTGATGACATGCTGCTCACTGGTCCTATTGAGAAGCATATTGCTTATTTTAAGGCTGATTCGTTTTGGGGCATTTGCATCACTATCTGGGCATTCAGTTTATGCAAGTTGATGGTGGAATGGCTTTGTGTCAAATAAAATATATCGACACATTATTGCAGGATTTTGGCCTTGAAGACTGTAAGCCTATTACCACTCCTATGGAGACAAGTTTACGATTGAGTCTTCATGATGTTGGAGATGCATTTGATGTTGTTCTCTATCAGCAGTCTGTTGGATGCTTGATTTACTTATGCATTACTCGGTCAGATATTGAGTTTGTTGTCTCATAGATGAGCAGGTTTATGCATTGCCCAGGAGTCAAGCATTGGCAGGTAGTTAAGCACATCTTTTGCTATTTGAGTGGTACTCGGCTACTTGGGTTGTTTTATCCCAAGGGGCGATCACTAACGCTAGATTTTCATGCTTTTTCTGACTCTGATTGGGTTGGTTGCAATGACACTCGTGTGTCCACTAGTGGCTTTTGCTTCATGCTTGGTAGCTCATGTATATCTTGGTTGAGCAAGAGGCAGCCTACTGTGGCCACTTCCAGCTATGAGGCTGGGTATAGGGCAGCTTTCACAACGATTGTTGAGTGTGTGGCTCAAACGCCTTATGGCTGATTTGGGTGTTGGTCAGACTTCTGCCACCACTATCTTCAATGATAGTCAGAGCGCATTGGCAGTTGCGAGGAACCCTGTGTTCCATGCTCGCACTAAGCACATTGAGGTGCATGTCAGGGAAAGGTTCTCCGCTGGGGAGATCACCTTGGCATATGTGCCCATGCAGGAGAACATTGCAGACCTTTTCACGAAGGCTCTACCTAGGGAGAAGTTTGAAGCTTTCCGCAAAGCTTTGGGCTTACTTCCTTTTGTGGAGTGATTTCCACATAGCTTGGCACTTCCTTATACATGAGTGCAAGCTCCTTGTTCACCGCATCACTCCCAGGGGGGATTTGTTGATATATTTAGCTAGTGATGTGTGTGAACACACTAGGACCACCGAGGTACTTTTTTCCCTCTTTAGGAGGTTTTTTCCCCCGGCTTGTATATACGCCTATTGCCCTAATGGGCTACTCATCTTTGTAAATTCTCTAGTAATACATTCAGTATTGTGTGTTGTGCTCCAAGCTTCTTCTTCTTCCTTGTGTTGTTCGCGTGCTTTCTGCAGACATCTAACGCCAACACTTGTTTAGCTTGTTTTTCTATTCTTTTCTAGTCTAGTATTTTTCACATCCATTGTTTTCCTCTCATAATATCATAGTATAAGATCTTTTCCAGTTATTCCTTGTACCTAGTTCATCTCTCTCAAGGGAGTTCTTGTAAGTTTGATATCTTGTTTCATACCTATGGTCCCAAGTCATGGGATCTCTTTTATGCATTCTAGTCTAGTTATCCATGCCTATGGATCTCGGGTTGTGGGGCTTCTTATAGTAGTTGTATATCACTATATTATCTCCCCTACATGGTGATCTTGTATTCAAAAGTATATATAAAAAATATTGTATAGTCTAGTAAAAAAGCACAATCTATTGATCTCTTGACACTTGATGGTGTATTCATTGGCTATTCAAGCTTGATTATGAAGGAACTTAATTCACTTGTATTTTTTTCTCTTAATGTGTTGCATTTTTAGGTGTTCCTTTGTTGATAGAGTCTCATGAGAGGTTTGCAAACTAAGTGGAAAATAGTAGTTGATTGTGCCTTGGACTATCCATTAGAACATAGTCCAACCCACTTATTTGGATGATCCAAACCATACTCCAAAAAAAAATTTAGAACATCAAGCTTTCACCATGCTTGGAAGAAGAATTTGTCATTGTCCAAGTTCATTCTTCGACTTAACCATAGTTATAGTGATTCATGAGATTTTCTATCTTTGTAAAACATTCATGATTATTGATGGATTCTATTTCTTTATTCTTACTAAAGGATGATATACCTAAACGCCACGAGCTAAAAGGTTGGTGTTGAACCAAAAATTAAATCAAATTTGAATTTGAAATCTTCATTTCCTAGATTGTAGGAAAAGAGAATGAATCTCAATAAATTCATCCTATGAATACTTTGAATTCAATTTGGATGTTAGGAGTCGTGGAAAATCATGAGGAGACTCCAAGGATTGTATATAATCACTCCAAGAACTTTTACTATAATATAGATGTGAATACAATCAAGATTATCAATATTTTTCTCACATCCTTTCTTCTCTGTGTCATCTTCTCCAACTTAACAGTCTTGCAAGGATTGGTTTTCATAGTTTAGGAGTCCAATCTTCATGAATGAGAACTTCTAGGGAAGGTATTAGTGTCTAATTACATGGTTTGAAGTTTTGTATAATTTAGATTCTCCTTCTATGTGATTGAGCAATTTATTTGCCTCGGGGTTTGTTCCTATTATTCACTGAAAAGTCAGGGTGACCCCTATTGATGCTAAGCTCATAATCAAAGCATGCCTTGTTTATAATTCCAATTATTATGCACAATAGACTCTTCACACTATTAGAAAAAATCCTCTAAGAGGAATTAGATCAATTGTAATCAGGTTGAGATCACTGAGTATTTGACATTGATCTCTGCTTCCATAAATAGAAGGTTTCTCATAGTCACTTCTCAAGTTGATAGTTTGTTTTGCATCAAATTATTCTTTATGATGAGTCAAATCACATATGGTGTTTTATTGCACTAAATAGAATTTTATAAGGTAAATCAAAGGTTCCAAGGGATGATAGGTTGATTCTATACTGGTGAGTTGAATTGAACCTCATCACTCCAAGCTACACATTGCATCCATCCTTATCCTCTCAAGCACTTTCAGTGGTATTAAAGCAATCCTCTTCAAGGTGGGTGATGGATTTCCTTTCATAATCAAGAAGCTTGATAAGAACAACTATGCTACTTGGAAAATAATGATGGAAGCTTATTTGCAAGGGAGAAACCTTTATGGAGTAGTAAAGGGTGATGAAGTCATGCCTATACCAAGATCCAAAGGAGGACCTACACAAGAAGAGAGTGAGAAGCTCAAATTATGGTGTGCAAGAGATGCTCAAGCCAGGTCTTATATCTTAAACTCTATCATTGACTTGTTGCTTCCATACATTAGAAATTGCAAAACGTCACAAAAAATGTGGGATGCAAACATTCTTCTCTGCTAGCACCAAGGCTAGGAAGAAGCATTTGTGGAATGGGTTCAACCAAATGAAGAAGACACCCAACCAAACAATCAAGATTTTGTTATCAAAGTCAAAGAGCTGCAAATCAGTTAGTTTCGAGAGCTAATTGAAGATGAAGTCATTATGAGTCAAATCTTGAATGAAATAAGGAATCATAGGCAATAAAAATCATTCACAACTGCATATGACCTCATCATGGATGTTCAAACACTTGACCTCAACATATTTATTGGAAAACTCTTGAATCAAGAGGCCAATAACAACGTAAAGGAAGGTAAATCTCTCGAAGGTAACTCTAGTACTGCTCTTTACACAAATAAGAAGGACAAGAAGAAAAAGGAAAGAAGAAGGATGATGATGAAGATGATCAAGTTTCCCAAGCCAACTATGCAAGAAAAATCAAGTGGAAGGGAAATAATAAAGGAGCAAAGCAAGACAAGTTCAAAGGACAAGAAGGTCAACCTTGTGCCACGTATAGCAATACTAATCACACTACTCAAAACTATTGGTTCAATGGAAGAACACAGAAAGGAGGAGGTAGAAGTGGATTTGGCAATAGAAGAGTTAGAGGTCGACAAAACTACACAAGAACAATAGAAAAAATACCAAAAGAGATTACAACAACTATTCAGAGGATCAATTACATGAAGGTTCATTGCTTCTAATGAACTTGAGCCATAAAGAAGGTGAAGATGATGAGCATTTGTTCTATATAAATTATGGTTGTTCAAACCATGTTGTAGGCAATGTTGATCTCCTATTAGACTTGGAGAAACCTAAGAACAAGGATGAATTAAAAATAGGGGATGATACCAAGCAAAATGTGGAAAGGATTGGTAATGTCAAAGCATCCAATGGAAGAACAAACATTTTGAGTAAGGTTCTCTATGTACCAAATATCACCAAAAGCCTAATAAGTGTAGGCAAAATTGTAAAAAAAGGCTTGCATGTTAGGTTCATTCAACATGGAGATTATGTGGAAGATCCATATCAAGGATTTAAGAAGATAGCTATTTGAAGTGGGAGAAACCAAAAATCTAGCTCTCTATAACTTTGGATCTCAAACCTTAAGTGAGCTAGAGGTATGGCATAAGAGGCTTTCTCATGTGAATTAAAGGAAACTAAATGATACAACCTTACCATAATAAAGGGTATCTCCACAACAATCTCTTGGACTTAGTGCATGCAAGTGTGTGGGGTACAAGTCAAGAACCATCATTACTAGACTCAAGGTGTTATGTATCTTTTGTTTATGATCAAATTAGGTGGACAATCTTATACTTTATCAAAAACAAAAGTAAAGTGTTTGATTGCTTCAAAAGGTATTTAACATGCATAAGACTACACATGCAAGTCACTAAAGAAGCTTATATATGATGGAGGTGTAGAATATTTCTCCAAAGAGTTTGATGAATATTTGACAGATAAAGGTATCAAAAGGGAGGTCACTACTTTTGAGATATCAAGCTCAACATGTGATGATATAGGATGACACGTATCAATTTTTAATTTCTCTGACATGTATAGTGTTCATGCCAATATATATCAGAGATACTTCATTGAGCTTTACTAAATTTATCTATCAAGAGTGATGGCACATTTGTTTCTTGGCAGCTCACTCATTTCCAGATATTGGGGCTCTAAGAAGAAGCCAACATTAGACCTATCCTTAACTCAAGCTGAATATAGAGATTTAGTCCTTGTCATTTTTGAGCTTATATCGTCAAAGACTTGAACTTGCAAGTGAAACAAATTCCCATTATGTGTGACAACATGAGTAGTGTACACCTATCTTTGAATCCCTTTTTTCATGCGAGGTCCAAGCATATTGAAGTACACTACCACTTCATCAGAGAGAAGGTGTTTGCAAAGGAGTTCAAGGTGGAGCATGTGAGTACCAAAGATCAATTAGCAAATATGTTTACAAAAGGATTGGAAAGAACAAAGCTGCTGAAATCCAAAAGAAGCATTGGTATGGTAGATTTAAGCTCAAGGCTTGAGGGGGGAGTGTTAAAAATCAAGACTCAAACCTTAGCTAAAGGCTTAAAGTGTACATACTATATTTGTGGGATGTTTTGGTCTGCTCTAATGTTTTGGTGATCAAATGTTATGGTGTTCCAGTGTTCATGTATTTGTTTTGGCGTGCAAGTGTTCCAAATATTTGTTGTAAATATTAGCTAAAGTCTCAAAGGTGTGGATGAAAAATGTATCTATCATTTAGAGATAATGAATTTTAGCTACCAATAAGTCTTAACCACCTTTCGAAATCATGGCTTACCAAAAATATTAAGTGGTTGATTGAGATATTCTTGCAAAATTGTAGGAGCATTTTTCTCATAGCCTATATATGTACAAATCCAAGTCACGAATGCAATTCCATGACCTGTAATCTCTTTCTCAGGTATTTTAGAGTGTAAAGAATATTCCATATGCATCACCTTTGCTCAATTAGTCATTTTGTTAGCTTATACTTCTTTGTAGTTAGCATTTGCTCACTACCTCTCTAAGGAGTGAGCTAGTTTCCAACACAATTTTGTTTTGGTTGTACTTCCTTATTCTTGTATCCATTGGAAGTGATTTTGTTTGGTTGTTAAAATATTATTCTAAGTGTGATATAAATTTTGTGGTTGTTCTCTAAGTGAGCTTAGAGCGAGGTTCCCAACAATGAAGGTGCCTCTCTGCACATAGGCAGCCTATAACAAGAACAACTAGTCTAATTTGCAGAGGTTGGTTTTCCATGGTGGAGTATCCAAATTAAGTGTTTTAAAGTGTTTTGGATAGCTCAAAGTGTCTATTTTTATTATCAAAAGTTTTATAATTTTTCCACATCTAGATTTAGAGGAAGATCCAAAAGAGTGACTTTGGGTCACTATGGAAAACAACTTGTGAAGGCCTCAAACCTTCCAAAGTTGCATACGGGTGTTGATTCATCCCCCAACATTGATATGTAGAAAACATATTTTAAGATTGAATAGTTTTAACACATAACATCTATCTATGATGTTTAATTCAATTACATATTTTGACTAGCTAAACTTGACCTTTGTAGAAATATGTGAGATACTCTATTTGAATCAAGTCTAAAGATTTCAAGAAGAGGGAAGGAAGAACCAAAACTCTATGTAAGTGATTAAACTCTATGAGGCTCTAAAGTTTAACTTTTCAAAGATCTATTCCAAAAAAGGTTATAAAGCATTTTATTTATCTCTAAACGAATGAAATGGATTCTCAAAAACATTCTTGAAGTGAAGCTAAACCATCATCCAAACACTAAAAATCGATGTGTTGGCTCTCCACGCTTTTATTTTCATGATTTACCTTTACTCAAAGCTTTAACGCCTCAACCTATGACTAAGTTAGTCGTTTCTTTACACAATCTCTTAATATTCCTTACTTACAATGCAAATCTTTATGCATCACTTTGAGCTAAGATATTGAGTTCACCAAGTTGCTCTAGCAACTAACTGCTTCAAATCTTGAACTAACTTAATCTAACTAACATTGGTTTAAGGGATCTTTACCTTTATAGCTAAACTTGATTCAAAATTTTGACTTAGTGAAGCTTATAGGCTTCACCTCTAGTCTAAATGTGAGAGTGTAACTCTCCCCCGTTTCTTTATCCTTTCTTCTAGTCGTTTAGATACATTAACTCTATGTAGCTTCCCACGAAAAGGACAATTAATTGATGCTTCCTATCAATGATGAGTTCTTTTATTTCTCGCCATCAAAGAAAAGTTCTAAAGGGAGAAGCATTCCACTATCCCTTTCCAGTGGATACTTTATCCAATCCACAAAAATACATCCTATTTTGGTCTCTGTTCCACCTTCTATGTCCTTTGAATGCTCTCTTGATCATTTCTAATGATTGTTTCTCTAATCCTTAACTTGTTGGTGTCAATTTTGAGAGTAACGAATAAGGTGTTTCTAGAGCCGTTTACCTTTTTTATGACTTATCTTAGAAAAATCTCTTTCCAAAACTCAATCCTACTTAGAAGTCTATACTTAAGATTTAAATCTTTTTTCATCTCATGAGTCATTCATGAGATTCCCACCAATACTTTGCCAAAATATAGCAATTCCAATTTCAAATGTTGGACAACCTTTACCAAGTTTGATCAATTCTTGTTGATCAAACAACATTGTTAAAGACTTACTCTTTATCTTAAGATCTCTTTCTCAATCTATAAAGCTCATTGGTTTATCCTAAGGACTTTCTAGAGATCTCCCCCTCAACTCAAATTTAAGCATCCATTAATGGTTTTCAAATTTCAAAACTAAGAATCCTCTTCAAGATCAATACACTTTTTGGGTTATACCAATCATAAGAGTTAAGTACCAATTCTTGTGGTTTGGGGCTTAAATAAGAACAACTTGATCTAAGAATGCAAAGATTACTTTGAATCAACACTTAAGGTTTGAATACTTCTACTTTATTTATTCATTTTAGCCTAGCCAAAGTAATCAATATCATAAGCAGAGGACTCATCTTTGAATTCTTTGCACCTCTTGAATGATCATTAGAGGGGATCCTAAACTTTTTGGACAAAAACCCTAAGCTCTATTGCTCAATTTTTGCTCATTTCTTTATGGTCAAACTTAGGAATGAAAACTTGAAGAAGATTAAATATGAGCTAGAGACAAGAGTTTTTCAATAGAAGGCAAGGTCAAAGTACATATTACAAATCATCAAGGAGAGTACAAAAGCTTTATCAAATGTATTGTTTGTACCCAACTTGTGTATGAATCTCCTGTCCCTCAAGGCAATCACCAACCATCACAACCAAATTTTATTTGACAACACATCAGTAAAGGTGATTGATCCTACCACTAAAGATATAATAGTGCAAGGAATCTAAGAAAAAGGATTATACAAATTTTCATGCTTTCTTTCTAAGGAGTCAATCTATACCCTATGGCACCAGAGATATGGACACACCTTGTACTTAACCAAGATCTCAACATCCCAAATGATTAATGGATTACCCAAAATTGGAGAATTTTACAATATATGCCAAGCTTGCACTCAAGGCAAGAAACATAGGGCTCCATTTCCTAAAGAGGCTTCCACTTGTGCAAGGAACCCTCTAACCGTAGTCCATGAAAGAACTCGGAGAAGCTTGTCGGAGGTAGAAAAGTGAGTTGCGAAGCGACCAAGTTCGGTTCAGCCAACCAGCACAAGACCAACCCTTGAGCTTATGTAGAATCAAATAGACCTTATTGGCATTTGATAAGTGCAATAAAGTGCACTATGTGCTTTGGAACATCAAGGAGAAAGATTCAATACAAAACATATAGGTTTGTGCATTGACTATTTCAAAAGACTTACTATCTTTGGATGAGACAATTAACTTCAAATGCTCATAGCAGCCAACATGATTACAATTGGAAAAGCTCCCTTTGGAGGAGTGATACACATAGGGTTGAGTGTATAGAATGCACAAGAGTACAAGAAATAAGAAAAATATGCTTTTGGAATGAACTTGATACTCAAGAGTGGTACCTCTTATTTTTCAAGAATGCATAGAGATGGACCTTGACATAGAAAACCTAAGATTTCTCCCACTCTAATGCACCGAATTCTTTGATAGCTCTAGAAAGAGAGCAGTAGCCTTTGCAAGCTTACTATTATTGAAGAAGATGATGCAGAAAAATGAAGGAGCAAGACAATGATGGCCACAAATATATGTATATTGCTTCCATGTAATGTACAAGTGATTTGAAGTTTTTACATAGGCTCTTGAAGTAGTCTACGACTTCTACAAGTGGATTTTGAATTCAAATGAAGGTGGGATTAGCTGATGGAGGGAATCAATTCACTTTCCTACAAACTAGGAAAAGTGAAGGTCTAGTTTGATCTACTTTTAGTTGATTGATTCATTCATTGATTGCAACTCAACCACCTCTAATTCATGGAAGTTTAGCTATATTTCTCTGCTTTTACATGTGTAAAGCTCTAGTATTTTACAATGGTAAATTATCCATAAAAAGTATTTTTAAAAAATACAATAAATGAGCATAGGCAAAAGAATGTTTCAATGGATATTTTGGATCAAATCCACCTCAAGCATAGTGTAAGTTTGATGTTCCAACAACTCCCCTTGAAGCTAAAGAATCCTTGAGTCTTCATTCTCTAATAGGTTGAATACCTACCATTAATTTAAATTTGCAAAGCTTTATTCCATCAAGTGCCTTCGTCATCACATCTGCTATTTGCTTTTCAGTTGAAACAAAAGAAATGTAAATCTCCTTTGCCATGAGTTTCTCCCTGATGAAGTGGTAATGAACCTCTATGTGTTTGGTTCTTGCATGGAAAATAGGGTTTGTTACTAGATGCATGGAACTTAGATTATCTCCAAATATGTGAGGTTTGGAACTCACAAGTCCCAAATCTGTATACAATGCTTCTAACCATATTGCCTCTTGAGTTTCTATTGTCAAACCTCTCTACTCTACTTTAGTTGAGGATAAAGCAACTATTGGTTGCTTCTTGGAACTCCATCAAAGTAGCTTTAAACTTGCAAATGGTAAGTAACGAGTGGTACTTCTTTTATCATCCTTAGATCCTACCCAATCTGCATCCGAATAGATTTTGATATCCAAATCTAAAGATTTAAGGATAGAATATACCTTCATTGATTATAGCATTGAGATACTTAAGTACTCTCTTAGCTGCATCTATATGTGGTCTTCTTGGAGAGTGCATGAATTGGCTTAGCACTCCTATGCTATATGAGATGTCTACCCTTGTATGAGTACCATATATCAAGCTACCTACCGAGATTTGATACTCTTTAATGTCTTCAATTTTCACACCTTCATAAAAACTAAGTTTATGATTCATATCCAAAGGTGTACTTGCAAGCTTTGTGTTCTACATTCTCAACTTGAGAAGTAGACCTTGAATGTATCTTCTCTAAGTTAGATACATCCCTTCAGCTATATAAATCACTTGCATACCTAGGAATATATGTGAGCTCACCTAAGTCACTGATTTTGAACTTCTCTTGCATGTGTCTCTTGATCTTTTGAGTGCCATTTAGATAATAACGTGTCATAATAATATCATCTACATATACACAGATAGATAACCTCATTGTGATCCCTTTTGATGAATATAGAAGGATCTGAATTGCTAGATTTGAATCCTTGATCTTCAAGGTATGCAATTAACCTGTAATTTCAAGGTTTATGAGCTTGTTTCAATCCATACAATGCTTTCTTAATTCTCCAAACATAAGATGCATGATTAGGTTTTTCAAAACCTAGAGGTTGTGACATGTATACTTTTCAATTATCCAACCATTTAAAAATGCATTTTTTACATCAAGTTGGAGGAGGCTCCAATTTCTTGTAGTAGCTACACTTATCAATGTTTTGATTATAGTCATCTTTGCAACTGGTGAGAATGTTTCCTCATAGTCTATACCATGCATTTGTGAGCATCCTTTGGCAACTAATCTTGCCTTGTACCTCCAAAATGATCCATCTGAGTTTCTTTTAACTTTATATACCCATCTGCATCCATTTACCTTTTGATTGGATGACATTGGAACCAAATCCCAAGTGTCTATCTCCTTCAATGCATCTATTTATTTTTTCATGGCCTTTTCCCAATTAGGGTTTCCCTTTGCCTCCTCATAGGTTGAGGGTTCTTCTGAAATTTAGTATTTTGCCAAGTAGATTGAATGCTTTGTAAAAAATGTGGGATCATATCCATACCTTTCTGGTTGTTTTTCTCTCTTGTTGATCTTCTAGGAACTTGCTTGGAGCATTCTCCACACTCTTGCATCTTTGGTTTGCCTCTTGACTTCCATAGATTGTAATCCTTTTCCTTTTCATCTTGTTCATCATCTGTATCACTTCTTGAATGCCTGGACCTGTGTATCATGCTTGCTTTCTAATTGATGAGAATCAGAATCAAGATCATATGGCAGAGTTACCTTTTGTTTGTCTTCATCATACCAAGACTTGTGTTGCTCAAACACAACATCTCTACTTGCAGTGAATTTCATGGTGTAAGGATTATAGAACTTGTAACCCATCTCAGTTGATTCATACACAGTAAACACTTCCTTTGTTGCCCTTTCATCTAGCTTACCTCTTATTTGTGGTGGTACATGAACATAAGCTAAAAAACCAAACACCTTGCAATGTCCAAGACTAGGTTTTCTTCCATGCATGCTTAATAAGGATTCATACCTTGAAGCGATTTGGATAGTAGTCTATTGACAAGGTACATAGTAATTGAAATAGCCTATGGCCATAGATAATGTGGCAACCTCTTCTCTTCAAGCATTGTTTTGGCAGATCCAACAAATTTTTTGTTTCTTCCCTCTGCAGTTCCATTTAGTTGAGGAGAGTACCTGGTAGTCACTTCACTTTTGATACCTTTATCCTGCAATAACTCATCAAACTCTATGGAGAAGTATTCTCCCCCTCCATTAGATCTGAGCTTCTTGAGTGATCTACCTATATAATTCTCCACATGTGCTAGATACTTTTTGAAGCAATCAAACACCTCATTCTTACTCTTGATAAATAATACAATAGTCCATCTACTATGGTCATCAATACATGAGAAATAATACCTTGATCCTGCTAATGAAGGTTCTTGAATTCGTCCCCATACATCTGTATGTATTAAGTTCAATAACTTGTTGTGGATGTAGCCTTTTTGGTTGAATGGTTGTATTTGTGCCTTCCCAATTTGACATGCATCACACCTCTTGATCATATGTTTCTTTGGCAGGTTTGGTAGTCCTAGAACACTTTGATCCCTGCATATATCCTTCAACAGGTCATCGCTTCATCTAGGGCGCCGTCGACACTCCTCCGTTTACAGTCTCAGATTCGCATGAAATTTGGTGAGCATACTCAGGGTGTTTCCGAGATCAAAACCTCTTCGCTCTGTGGTGCCGAAAACGCGATCTGAACTCGTTTCAACCTCCAAACGCATTATCGCAGCGCTTGTGTAGGCTATTTTGTCTTTTTGTGCCAAAGGTATATACCAGTTTCTGTTCGCCAGTATAAGCGTCTCGAAGTCTGCTACAGGTCTAGCATAATTCGTTGGGGTAGTTCTGTTCAACTTTTTGAGATACAGTCAATTTTCTTCATCAAGGTATTTTAGTCACTGGCCAACTGAAAGCAGTGATGTATTCCGTATGTTGGCTGTTGAGGATAACTTGGATGGTACCAACTACCCATTATGGGCTTATATGATGCGACATGTATTGGTTGCAAAAGGATTGTGGAACATTGTGCAAGGTGTTGAAAGACGTCTTGTTACACCTCTGACTACAGGTACTGCAAACACAGGTGTTGGAGCTGATGAAGATGGTGTCGAAGATGATATTCCACAGATTCCTGTTCGTGCTGCTGTTTCTACTGCACCTACTACAGAGTAGATTCGTTGGGATGGCAGAGATGCCCAGGCACATGCATTGATAGCTTTGTCTGTCAAACATGCCATTATTCCTCATATTCGCTCTTGCAGAACAGCTAAGGATGCTTGGCATACACTTACCACATTGTACCAAGCTAGGAATGAGGCTCGTGTTGCTTACCTCCGAAAACAGTTGGAAAGTGAGCACATGAATGAAGGTGATTCTATGGACACTTTCCTAACAAAGATCAAAGACTTGAAGGAACAATTGATTTCTGCTGATGAGGTTATACCAGATAACTCACTTGTGTAGACTGTTCTGAATGGTCTTCCTGATTCATATCAGAGTTTTGCTTCTACTCTTCGGTTGATGATGAAAGGCAATCCAAATGCCTTGTCATTTGAGGAGTTAGTCTCTGTTCTGTTGCAGGAAGATCAGTCTAGGCAAAACAGGTCCATTATGCGAGTTGCAGATCAAGCTTTCCTGGCTAGTCAGAAGGGCAAAGGAAAATGGAGCTCTTCAACTAGTAAGCAGAAAACTGCTAATTCTGCGTATTCGAAGAAGGAAGATAGAGATGAGAAGAAATCAGAAAAGTAGAAATTGTTTTGTAAATACTGTAAAGGGAATGATCATATCATAAAGAACTGTCCAAAACTGGCTGCTAAAGAGGCAAAGAAGAAAGAGGCTGGAATGGTTGTTGCAGAGGCCTCTACACCAAAAATAGAGTCTACAAATCTTGTGCAGGAAGAAGAATGGGCGTTTACTATTGTCTGCAGTTTTGACCCATCTTCTCATGATCAATGCATGTCTGCAGTAGACTCAGATGTTTGGTACTTTGACAGTGGGGCGACCAAACATATTACCTCACATCATAGTTTCTTCTCTTCACTCGAGTCTTCCCCTACAGGGAATACTGTTACATGCAACAACAGCTCCTCTTATCCTGTTATGGGAGTTGGTAAGATCATTTTGACTACTGCTGATGGTAGTTCTTTCACTTTGTCAGATGATTTATTTGTGCCAGGGATCAAGAAGAATCTGTTATTAGTTTCTGCATTAGCCAAGATTGGCTTGGTTGTGAAATTTGTTGATGACAGATATACAGTTCATGATCTCTCAAATGGGGATGTTATTATTGCTTCTGGCATTTTATGTTGTGGGCTGTATAAGCTCATAGACTATGAAAGATCTGAAAATGATTTGGCATGTGCAATAAATGTTTCTCAGGCTATGTCAAATGCAAAGCTTTGGCATGCACGCTTTGGTCATCTGAATTTTGCTAGTTTGCTACGCCTGTAGAAATCTGAAATGGTGTCCTCTTCGCCCAAAGTTGAGGCACCTGGAAAACATGTTTGTGAAGGCTGTATTTTGGGCAAAATGCAGCGTTCCTCCTTTCCAAAAGATGGTTCAGTTCGGGCTACACAGAAATTGCAGCTTGTACATAGTGATGTCTGTGGTCCTATGCAGACACCCTCTTTTGGAAATTACCTTTACTTCATGACTTTCATTGATGATTTTTCCAGGCATGCATGGGTATATCCACTCAAAGTGAAGTCCAAAGTGTTCATATGCTTTAAACAGTTTTTGGTTTTGGCTGAAAATCTGTCAGCATGTAAAATGGGCACCCTCCGTTCTAATCGAGGGGGGGAATATATGTCTTTTGATTTTAATGCATTTCTGGCTGAACGTGGGATAAAACACCAGTGTACAGTGCCGTATACACCTCAACAGAATGCAGTTGCTGAACGAAAGAACAAGTCACTCATGGAGATGGCGAGGTGCATGGTCAAGAGTCAGGCTTTACCACATAGTTTATGGCTTGAGGGTGTCATGTGTGTAGCATATGTACTGAACAGGTGTCCCACTAAAGCGCTGCAATCTATCACTCCATATGAGGCTTGGCATGACCGCAAGCCATCTTTGCTCATCTGCGTGTTTTTTGTTGTTTGGAATATGCACTAGTGCCTGAACAACATCGCAGAAAATTGGATGATAAGGCAATAAAATGTATTTTTGTTGGGTACAGTTCTGAAAGTAAAGGCTATCGTCTCTATCATCCACAAACTAAATGCATTCTGGTTAGCCGTGGTGTTGTCTTAGTGGAAGATGCTATTCAGCCATTGCTTTCATGTACTAAGGAGATGTCTGTTAGCTCCAAAGACATGTATGATACTTTGATGCTTCTTTTTACAGGTGGACAATCTAGTGCTGGTCCTAATGAGGCAACTTCTTAGCCTTTGGAGGTTTCATATGATGATGCAGATCATTCCATTGCTGATGCAGATTTACATGATGCACTTGTTGAAGAGAGAGCTGATATTGAGCACACAAAAACTATGCCAAAATGGCTAGTGCAAACTTTGCATGATAGCAAATTAGATGCACCTTTGTCATATCGTACTCGTTCAGGCTCTCATAGTGCCTCCTTTGCATCAGATTGCTATGCTATGGCTGCGTCTAGTCTCTGTGATGAGAGTGAGCCTGTTTCCTTTGATGAAGCACAGAATTCAGAAAATTGGATGGCTGCTATGCAATCTGAATATGATGCTATAATGAAGAATGGTACATGGCCTTTATGTGACTTGCCTCCTAGCAAGAAGGCCATTGGCACTAAGTGGGTATACAAGTTGAAGCGTAAACCTGATAGTACAGTTGACAGGTATAAGGCTAGGCTTGTTGCGAAGGGTTATGCACAGGAAAGACGCATTGATTTTGATGAGACCTTTGCACCTACATGCTGTATGACTACTGTTCGGAGCATTTGTGCACTTGCAGCCCATCATGGTTGGAATGTACATCAGTTGGACATTAAAAAAACATTTCTGAATGGGACTTGCATGAAATAGTGTATGTTTTTCAGCCCCGTGGCTTTGTGCAGAAAGGGCATGAAAACCAGGTGTGCAGGTTAAAGAAGGCATTATATGGTTTAAAGCAAGCACCACGTGCTTGCTATGAGAAGATACATGCCTATCTGGTTGCACATGGTTTTGAGAAGAGTCCAATTGAAAGCACCTTATATGTTAAGCGTGCTAATGATGTGCTTCTAATCATTGTTGTCTATGTTGACGACATGTTGCTCATTAGTCCTATTGAGAAGCATATTGCTGATTTCAAGGCTGATTTGCATGCCTCATTTGAGATGTCTGATTTGGGGCATTTGCATCACTATTTGGGCATTCAGTTTATGCAAGTTGATAGTGGAATGGCTTTGTGTCAAATTTAATATATTGACATATTATTGCAGCATTTTGGCCTTGAAGACTCTAAGCCTATTGCCAGTCCTATTGAGACAGGTTTACGATTGAGTCTTCATGATGCTGGAGATGCATTTGATGTTGTTCTCTATCAGGAGGCTGTTGGATGCTTGATTTACTTATGCATTACTCGGCCAGATATTCAGTTTGTTGTCTCATAGATGAGCAGGTTTATGCATTGCCCAGGAGTCACGCATTGGAAGGTGATTAAGCGCATCTTTCGCTACTTGAGTGGTACTCGGCTACTTGGGTTGTTTTATCCCAAGGGGGGATCACTACCGCCAGATTTGCATGCTTTTTCTCACTCAGATTGGGTTGGTTGCTATGACACTCGTGTGTCCACCAGGGGTTTTTGCTTCATGCTTGGTAGCTCATGTATATCTTGGTTGAGCAAGAAGCAGTCTACTGTGGCCACTTCTAGTTGTGAGGTTGAGTATAGGGCAGCTTTTACAACAACTGTTGAGTGTGCGTGGCTCAGATGCCTTATGGCTGATTTGGGTGTTGTCCAGTCTTCTGCCGCCACCATCTTCACTGACAATCAGAGCGCATTGGAAGTTGCTAGGAACCCTGTGTTCCATGCAGGCACTAAGCACATTGAGGTGCATTATCACTATGTCAGGGAGAGGTTCTCTGCTAGGGAGATCAGCTTGGCATATGTGCCCACGCAGGAGAACATTGCAGACCTTTTCACGAAAGCTCTCCCTAGGGAGAAGTTTGAGCTTTCCGCAAAGCTTTGGGCTTACTTCCTTTTGTGGAGTGATTTCCACATAGCTTGGCACTTCCTTATACATGAGTGCCAGCTCCTTGTTCACCGCATCACTCCCAGGGGGGTTTGATATATTTAGGTAGTGATGTGTGTGAACACACTAGGACCATCGAGGCACTTTTTTCCCTCTTTAGGAGGTTTTTTTCCCCCGGCTTGTATATATGCCTATTGCCCTAATGGGCTACTTATCTTTGTACATTCTCTAGTAATACATTCAGTATTGTGTGTTGCGCTCCAAGATTCTTCTTCTTCCTTGTGTTGTTCGCGTGCTTCCGCAGACGTCTATCTCCAACAATAATCTATACCAAGATTGTTGATTATCTCCTTCATTTCATCATGTGAGGTAGGAAGAATAGTTTTAAAAGATGCACGGTTAAAAAGTGTCCATTCATTTCAAGTTCTTGTTCTTACCTTATCTAAAGTAAAAAAAAAAACCTACATTGGATGGACACTTTTTGTTTGCCCATCCTTTAAAAATATTTTTCCATCCTTCAAAATGTGTGTATATGTGTGTGTATGTTTATATGTATGTGTATGTTTATATATGCATGTATTTATATATATATATATATATATATATATATATATATATATATATATATATATATATATATATATATATATATATATATATATATATATATATATATTATGCATATATATATAAATAGATAGAAATTTGAAAATTATACCTTAATAATGTCGAAACATATACATTACTCCATCCAGAACGATTTTGAAGATTGAGAATAAGTAAGCTCGCACTTAGTCGTGTCAAATGACTTCCTTCATATACATGCTTTAGACATTCCTCTCGAGGATATTTCTCATTTTTAGAAATATCAATGCTCTCACTGTCATTTTGATACCAATCCTCAATAAAATATGCCATGCCATCATCTTCATCATTGTCACACAAATCTTGTACTTTATCGTCTTTTGAATATAGATCTTTCAACCTTGCATATTCCACAGGATTACTTTTGCGTAGCCTCCTCATGGAAGCTTATGATAGATGAGGTCTTACTGGCAATTGTGAATGTTGTGGAGGAATATCATCAACATCATACGTTGGAATCTACACATATAAATAAAATTCATTAGTATTCCATAAATGAATAAAAAGTAAACTTTAAATATAAAATTAAGTATATAACTTATTAAATATGGATAGAAAATTTTTATTCTCTCTAGCTAAAAGGTGCTCTTGGAGGTCTACGCCATCCATAATTCACTAATAGTTCATCACCGGCATGTAATGTAGTAATAGCATTGACAACTATGTATCTTGATACATCTCTACTCGTGTATGGTGATTCATGAATATTTTCACGCTCCTTAAATGTGCAATTAGTCCTTGAACTATTATGTAACCTTCGACTACTATTTATTAAACCTGCTATATTTCCATGTGTGTAAGGTCTTCCATCAATATATAATCTTTCATTTTCTGCATGTAAAAATCCTTCTACTACTAAGGGATGCTATGTTCAAGCATATTCCATAAGTACGCATGCTTTGAACATAACGTGAAAGTCGATGCCAATCTCCCCATCCATATATAGGACCACAAAATGACATAAGAGTGACTTCAAAGTTTGGAGGCACATACAAATCCTCTACAATAAAGAGACCACGACCAGCATTAGTAGTAGTGGATGGAGCAATCATATAGCGATTACCCCAAAACTTCAAAACCTCTCCATCTAAAGGAAGTGGTCCTCTATTCCATCCTCCATATCTTCTTCTATCATATGTTTGTACTAAAGAACGATCACGAGCTGACAATGGATAATCTCCAGCCGTTTGAGTCTCTAAATCAGGAGGTAGAGGATTTCCAGAAACCTCTGCTTGTAATTGATGAACAACAAGTCCATGACGTGTATGAGGTATATTAACATTATGAGAAAAATTATCATCATCATCATCATCATCGAGCAAGTATTCCTATATATCAACAGTTTTTTGATTTTGTATATGGTTTTTAAATAAAATAATGACATTAATATATGTAAAATATACATACCCAAGCATTATCACATTGACCAGTGATGGTGCACGCTCAAAAGTAGCATACTCTGCCTCATGTTCAATACATTCCAATCGTGGTCTTCGATACGTGCCCTAACAAGAGTTACACCAACATATAATATGCTCTTGATAGTAAAATTCATCATAAACCCTATCGGAGGACACATGTGAAGTCATTGCATGGGTAGGAGGTGGTGGAGTACCCTCTGATTGATCAAAATTTGCACATAATAAGAAACAAAAAAAAAGCTATGTATGCATCAAATATATTTAAAATTAAATGTTTGATATACTTACAGTATATAGTCGTTGCACGATGAGGAGACGGTGGTGGAGTTCCATCTGATTGATCAAAATCTACAAATAATGGTATTTGATATTAATAATCTGATTATCTACATACACAAAAAATTCACATATACATATTTACACATACACACATATTCACATATACACATATACACATTTACACATACACACATATTCACATATACACAACTACATATTATTGTGGGATAAATGCATGTATTTTGTATGAATGAGTGTATATGCATGCATGTGTGTGTACGTATATATGTGGATATGTATATGTGTGTTTATGTTATATGTATGTATATGTGTATATGTATACATATATGTATGTGTATATGTTTGCATGTATATGTGTATGTGGGTATGTGTATGTGTATATGTGTGTATATATGTGTATGTATTCTGATTTTTTTTTCTGTTTAAGATTAAATTAACAGGAGATATTGTATGGTGTAAAAAAATAAAAGGCGACCTGACATACCACCTGAGACGTGACAATTTTTTCGTAGACAGCTACATCTTCAGGAGTCATTTCCTCAGCAAAAGATACAGAAATTAATAGTTTATATTTATAATTTTTATATATTGTAGTAATTTTTTACTTTTAATTTATGTATTTTTTTCCTTAAATAAATAGGCTTGTGCAAAGAAGAGAGTGGCGTAAGGCCACACATCGCACCTAGGCCAAATGGGCCATAATGGTTTTGTAGCTACATTTGTATACTTACAATGTGTTATTGTGAGTATATTTTTTATTTTAGTCAAAATGCAAGCAACTAATCTCTTTTATTTGTTTCAATGCAGTGGAAGGATTATGGCCGATATCCTATGAAACATGAGATCGAGTATGCTACACATTTTGGATATCGGTGTTTAAGCGAGTATATGCGAGATCATCCTGATGCCTTTGTGAGTATGATTAAATTTTATATAATTATTTTATTTTTATGAATGGTTTAATTGTTTTATTTATTTATGTTTGTTATATGTAATACATAAGTATTATGGAGACACAGATATGGATGAGGTGGAGAGACAAACACAGGAGGGACGATCTCGATCGTCACAGGGTGATGATGACGATGAGGATGAGGATGATCAGGATGATCATGATACTGCTGATGATGATGATGATGATGATGATTAGGATTTTAGTTGATTATGGCATTGGATTATATGTATTTACATTGATATATATATATATATATATATATATATATATATATATATATATATATATATATATATATATATATATATATATTAGTGTATATGTATGTGCATGTATATGTGTATATGTAGGTATGTGCATGTGTGTGTGCATGTGTATATGTGTGTGTACGTATGTGCATATATATGTGTATAATGTATGTATATGCATGTGTATATGTATGAAACATGCATGTGTATGTGGATGCATTTCCATTTGCATCCATGTGCATGCATGTAGATGTGCATATACATGTATTTGCGTATATGTTAATGTGTGTATGTGTATATATATATATATATATATATATATATATATATATATATATATATATATATATATATATATATATATATATATATATATGCAATATGCATGCATGTAAGTCTTTTTATGTGGTTGTAGAAATGTTTGTGCATATGCATGTGTATATGTGTGTATGTCTAAGTGTATGTGCATATGTATCTGCGTGTATATATGTGTGTGTATGTGCATGTGTATATGTGTATAAGTCGAAAGTGCATCTTCATCATGTATAAGTGTATAAGTGCATATCAATAAGTGTGAGTATGCTATCAAATGAAAATAACACAATTCAAATGATATACAAAGAATAGAAATTGTACTTACAATAGTTAGCCATACTTCTTGCTTGGTTAGCTTCTTGAATAACCTGCAATAAAGAGAGAAAGAAGAGAGAGAGAGAGAGAGAGAGAGAGAGAGAGAGAGAGAGAATTCAAAGAGAGAAAGATATAGAAAGAGAGAAACAGAGACAGAGGGAGACAATAAGAGAGAGCTTAGGAAAAACAACAATTCTGCATATACTTGCTTCAGCTCGTAAGCGCAGCGCAATTGCGAACGTTGGAGAGCTATTCGATCATATGCATGAAAATGCCGATCGAAGAGCCTCCAACGTTTTAATTTTTTTCCGTCAACAGACTGTCGTGTAAGCGATGCTAGGCATCGAGTTGGCATTGCATGAGCGACATGTTTTAGCGTCGCTTATGCGACGCCAAAAACTGTCGCTTATGTAACGTAAAAAAGTACCGTTTATGTGACGCTATTTAAAACCATCATGTTAGCGACGCTCTATGCGAGCGTCGCAAACCCCGTCGTGCCACAAGTCACAAAAAACGTCGTTTGGTTCATCGTTTGGTTCATCGTTTAATCGACGGTGCACACACGACGCTCATTACGATGCATTTTGCAATTTTATAGCAACAAAATTGTGTCGTCTTAACCACCGCTATACGCTCGTATTCCTTGTAGTGTGCTTATGGATTTTGTCATACCATGCACGTGGAGCTTGCTTGAGACCGTACAAGGTTTTATGAAAGCGACAAACCTTATGCTCTTTCCCTTTCATAGCAAATACAGGAGGTTGCTTCACATAGACCTCTTCTTGCAAATCACCATTCAATAAGGCTGTTTTGATGTGCAACTGATACACTTTCCAACCTCGATGGACAGCCAATGCAACCACGGTAAGAATGGTAGTCATGTGTGAAGTAGGTGCAAAAGTTTTCTCATAGTCAATGCCATATTGTTGCGCATATCCTTTGACAATTGATCTAGCTTTGTAGCGATCAATGCTACCATCGACTTTCTCTTAATCTTGTAAACCCACTTTGTACCAATGGCATTCTTTCTTTTTGGCAATTCACATAACTCCCATGTACCATTCCTATGTATGGGATCCATTTCTGTTTGCATAGCACTCATCCATTGTGGATCGTCACATGCATCTTCAAAAGAAAGTGGTTGTTCATTACATGCTGTTGCAATAAGAGAATAATCCACAAAGTTACTTGATGCATGGTGAGAGCTTGATCTTGTTCTACCAAATAAAGGTGCACTCAATTTGCTGTCATGCAAAGTTTTTTTCAGCCACTTTGGCATAGTTTTGTGCACTCTTGATAGACATGCATTCATTATGGAATGCATCATCAACATGTACATCATGCATGGGATGAATTTCATGCTCATTTTTAGCCATATTTTGATGCATATGTTCAGCCATATGTGGCTAGAAATTTCCAGCAGTTTCAACATTTTTTGGTTGAAAAATTTCAGCCATGTTTGACTAGAAATTCTTTGAATTTTCAGCTCTATTTTGCTGGAATTTTTCAGCCCTTTGAGCCTCAGTTGGCTGCTCTACATGGCCATAATCAAGCACACCATTTTGGAACAAAGACATGAGTGTATCGAACACATCTTGTGAGCTAACTGTTGGCTGTTTTTTGCATTCAAGTAGAGGGAAAACTGAATTTTCAGAAAATACCACATCTCGACTCACAATAATTGTGTTCGTCAATGGATGATACAAACAATATCCTTTACTTTCAACACTATAACCAACAAATATACATTTATTTGCCTTGTCATCAAGTTTGTGACATTGTTGTGATGGCACAAGAGCACATGCCAAACAACCAAACACACGAATATGACTAACCATAGGTTTATGACCATTCCAAGCCTCATAAGGATTGATGAATCTCAATGCTTTTGTAGGGCAGCGATTCAACACATAATTTGCACACATGACTGCTTCCATCCAAAACTTATCAGGAAGATGCTTTCCTTTAACCATACATCATGCCATTTCAAGAAGTGTTCTATTTTTACATTCGACAACACCATTTTGCTGAGGTGTATATGGCACCGTAGATTGGTGTGAAATACCTCTTTCACGAAGAAAAGCATTAAACTCATGTGACATGTATTCACCACCACAATCCGTGCATAGAGTCAAAAGCTTTTGTGAAGAAAAATTTTCAGCCATAGCAAGCAATAAAATACCTAATTCTTTGCTTTCATAGGATACACCCCATATATGGCGAGTAGCATCATCAATGAAGGTAATAAAATATACATGCTTCCCAAAAGATGGAGTCTTGATGGGACCACATACATTACTATGAACAAGCTGCAATTTCCTTGTAGTGTGTGTATGACTATCTTTTGGAAAAGAAGCACGATGCATTTTTCCAAGAATGCAACCTTCACATGCATGCTTTTCAATGGACTCAAGTGTAGGCAAGCCAATAACCATGTCTTTCTTTTGAAAGTAAAGCAAACTATTGAAGTTTAAGTGACCAAAACGAGCATGCCAAAGCTTCATTTCAGGCATGGAAGAAGTATGAGAAACCAAGGCATCCGAGGTAGCCCTCTTGTATGTATCCATGTGATACAAGCCATTACATAATGTACCGAACATCACAATAACATCACCATTGCTGAAATCATGAACCATACACTTATCATCAACAAAGTGTAAATGAAGTCTAGCTTTGGCAATCAACGGAACTCAAATTAAGTTCTTCTTTATATCGGCATTGTTTGCACGCACCACATGTCCTCCTTTGGGTGTATCTTTCAACGAGGCAAAAAATCTTTTGCATGATGTTATGTGCTTTGAAGCACCACTATCAAAGAACCAATCGGAATCAGCCTCACTCACAACCATACATTTAGAATGAAAAGAAGCATCATAATGACATGTAACAACACATGCCCAAAAATCTTGAGCCATGTTAGCTTCATCATTCTTTACATTTGCTGAATTTTCAGCAATAGACATGCCGGATTCCTCCTTCTTTTCATTGTGTTTAGCAAGCTTTCTACACTTATCAATAGTATGACCAGCCTTTAGACAATATTAGCATCTCTTCTTCTTTTGCACATCACCATCATTAGAGGAATGAGTAGAAGAGGAAGGTTGAAGCTTTGGTTTTGATGAACCCAAAGCTGAACCATACTTGCTTTTCCCCTTTTGTGAGATAGTGTGCTTGCGTTCCCTCAATCAAACCACTTCTACTCACTATAGATTGCTCTTCTTGCAAAAGAAGAGACACAACCTAATAGAATGCATACATATTAGGATTTCCTTTTGCAACCAAATGGAGTGTAGTAGCAAAGCTTTGAAAAGATTCCGGTAATCCTTTCAACAATGTAGAAATGAGTGATGCATCCGGAATGATCTCATCTATGTTTGCCAATTGCTCTTTCAAGTCCTTGATGCGTGTCACATACACATCCACTGACTCATTTTCAACCATACATACATCCTCAAGTTGCTTCCTCAAGTATGCAACACGTGAAGATTTGGAATAAAGTCAAAAGCTTCATAGGAATTAGTGAAAATTAAAAGTGGGCAGCTGGTATAAACAGAATGACTCTATCTGGTTTCCGATCCATGGCATTAGGAACATGGAATCTTGGAACATTCAAAGTGCAAGAGGCTCTGGAACAAGGGCTTCAGAAAATGGAAACATCTTTGGAAACAAGACACCAACTAATGGATCAACTTCGAGGATATTGAGCCTAGCGTGAGCATTACCTATGAAGAATGGAATATTTTACAGAGCAGACGTCTTGCGTGGGATTAATACAAGTCAGGGAGAGTAGGTTAAGACTGAACTTCCTGTATATTAAAAAAAATAAAGATCCCTCTCTCCCCATATTAGTACATGTGGAAATATAAACAAAGATCCCCATGTGAAAACAAAAACAAGGATCTCCGTCTCCCCAGATTATGAAGTTTGGAGTTGCCGTGGACGGGAAAAAAAGGAAAAGAATATGAAGAA
>CM035426.1:53924052-53939052 GCA_020310875.1 Ceratopteris richardii | reverse complement strand
CAAACTCAGTAGGCCGTTTGAGATGCAAAACTTTGGTATGCATGTTTTAATCATATGAATTTTGTAGTTTGTTATGCCTGCAAAAATATGATGTAGTGTCCCGTTTGCCTAAACACACATGAGGCACTTTCTCAATTGTTTCCTAAAGTTGTATTTTAGGTGAAATGCAACATTCCTCCTATACAAAAATGGTGTAGTGAGAGCTAAGCATAAGTTGAAGTTTTTTTATAATGATGAGAGAGGGCCTATGAAGACATTATCATTTGGTAATCACTTGTACTTTGTGTGTGTTATATATGACCTCTTTAGGTATCCATGAGTATATTCGCTCAAATCAAATTCTAAAGTGCTTTTGTGCTTTAAACAATTTTTGCTTTTGGTTAAAAATTTGTAAGCATGTAAAATGGCTTATTTTGATTGAGAGGAGTACATGTCTCTTGAATCTGATACATTCTTGGCTAAATGTGGGATCAATGTTTTGTGACATAGATACCTCAATCATCAATGGGATGGTATTGTTGAAAGGAAAGACATGCCTGTCATGGAAAATGTTGGAAAACAATGTCACATCAGTCCAAAATCCATTTAGGGCAGAAACCCTAATTTTGGCACTAAGTCATTTTTGGCACAAAAATGGGTAAAATTTTTATGAGCCCATCTTGTAGAGCTTGAAGAGAGCTTTCTAATGGTATATGACATGCAGTCATCAGAGATCAGATTTGGGAGAAAACCCTAACCCTAATTTTCTGCTGATTTAGGTTGTTGACCTCATATGATAGCTCTCAACATGAGGATCATAAAAATGTTGTCAGATCATTCATCAAGTAGTCAGAAGTGTGAAAAAGTAGGTCAAGAAGCTATTTTTAAAGTTAGCTAAAAGCAACTTTAAAAATAAAGCAAACTCAATTAAAAAATAGCGATCCAAGTTTTAAAAAGCTACGAGGATGAGTTGTTTTATGCAAAAAGCTGCTTTATTCAATTTTGATTGCTAGAAGTCCTTGAGGGCTATATAAACACTGCCTTGGGTCACTTTTGAGTTATCCTACACCAATTGGAGCTTGTGCACTAGCACACATGGGGCAGCCATGGTGCACTCTAGGAGCATGTTGAGGAACAACTATGGAGTTCTTCTTGGAGAAGAGTGTGCTCACACTCTTGCTTATGGAGAGGACTTGCTCGTCAGCAGCTTGGTGGTGTGGATCAGTCATCTACATAATGTATTTGAAGATTGTCTTCTACATGAAGATTTCGGTGTACTTCAAAGACATTGGATGGAGCTTAACATAAGATTTGCATCTTATGTTAAGGATTCAGGTACATGTTCTCTTTATGCATACAGGTACTACTTGGAGTTTATGGAGGCAGTGACATCCATATCAAGAGGAGTCCTATTCGGCATATCTAAAGAAGAATCAGACATGGCACATGCATGCTACATGCATTTGGATGAGGTGTTAGAGAAGGTGTGTTCACATGAGTATGAGGATTTCTGTCAGCAACATGTTAGCATTCTATGCTAATTCTGTAAGTATGTGATCTTTCACACACACATCCGATTTAGGGTCTTCCATAACCTAAAATCAGATTAGAGTTTGCTTATTATCAGTTCCAAACTGATCTTTCCTCTTTCTGTCACTCATATTCATTCTTCTACAACCTATCAGGTCATACATCTCATACATATTCAGATTTCTGTCCTTACATCTGAATATTCTTGTAATGCTGTAGATACACTCATCCATCTATTTCTGTTCACATAGAGTGGTTGAGAGTTTTGCTCCCACATTGTAAATTGACATTTGTATATATGATGGTGTGAGTAAGCAGTGGCTTACGTAACACTTTACACATGTTGTCTCATCATTTGTATGATTAAGTGTGGTATGTTCATGTCTATCTTTGTCTCATCATTTGTATGATTAAGTGTGGTATGTTCATGTTTTGTCAATATTGGAAGATGGCTGGAATTTGTGTTGTAAATCCTGAACCTATGGAACTATGGACTTGTGGTATTAGTTATGGGCCTACCTAATTTCCAACAAAAAATGGCACGATGAATGATCAAGAATTAGGCCTTATCCCATAGTTTGGCATGAGATTGTGATGTGTGCTGCATTTGTACTCAACATGTGTCCCTCTAAAACATTGTAGTCTTATGATTCTTATAGCTCATGGCATGGATACAAGTATATCTTGCTCATTTGTGTCTTTTTGGTTGTTTGGCATATGCATCAATGCTTGAACAATGATGCAAAAAATTGGATGATAAGGCTTTGAAATGTATCTTGTTGTCCATGGTTCTGAAATCAAAGGGTATCGTTTGTATAATTCATAAATTAAATGCATTTTGGGTAGTCAAGAGAAGCTTTTATGGAAGACATAGTTCAACTTGCATTCTCATGTACTATGAACTCAAGGATGTTTGTGATACTTTGTTTCAAGGGAGCACTAGATTGTACTTCATTGAGTCCAAATTGGATGCAATATTTTTCCAATAGATTTTGATTCAAGGCTGCCTATACTCATGTACTCCTAGGGTAAGTCGGTTTGGTTCAATTCCCTCATGTACATTACATGTAGTTCGTTGATCCAGTTTGCTCGACTTACTCACTTTGAAGTTCGATCGCTATTTTGAGAATCGTGCTCAACTTGTACTTCTCCATTAGCTTTCTCGGTGCACCTTGCAATTTTTGAGCATCAAGCCCTTGATCATTTCCGCTAGCCACTCCCTTTGCTTGCCATTCAGCCCTTCAGTTTTGCCTTCAACCATTCACTTTTCTCTCCATTCAAACCACCTAAGATAATTGTGAGTTGAAGGCACTATACATGAGGCCTGACTCTTGAAAGTTGAAATTGCAACCTTATTTGCCAATGAGCCCTCCGTGTGGCGTGATGATTGATCTCACCAATTATGTGTGCTCTATTGGTCTTACTTTTATGGTGGTTCAATGTTTATATTTAACAAAAAGCTACGGTTTATTTATAATATGCATCATGAATCATGATCTGTGTAGGATAATGTGATACATGTATTGTGTGAAAAATTAAATTTATTATGTGCATGATCATTTTAATGTGCTTATTGAAGCTTTGATCATGAAGAAATATGAGTGTACCTATATATATACACACACATACATACGTACATACATACATACATACATACATACATACATACATACATACATACATACATACATACATACATACATACATACATACATACATACATACATGGATACATGAATGCTTTTTTTGTTTGAGAAGGATGTGGGAATTTTGTATGATTTCAAGGCCTTCGTTCGAGATTTAACATCTTTCTTTGGAGATACCAATTGTTCTCGTGATGCTAAACAAAGCTAAGCAAGCTACGTCAAGGAAATATTCTTGCATTCATATATCCCTTACAATTTAGACAAATCATTTGTGGTCTCACCTTATTTGCTATTCGCGCCTGTACAAATTGATTTGTACATTCTTTAAGTATCGTATCGTACCATATATATTAGTTTAATCTAGAAATTAGCACCAAAATTTAAGTAACCAAAAAAAAAATCTTTGGGGACCCATTGGTAACGATGGATTTCTTGTAATATGAATCATGATACATATATTATTGATGTGTTATGAATAATGTAATTCTATTGTTTTATGTACAATAGCAAGGTGAATTGTTCTTTGATATATGTTATATTATATGTGATGTATTATATGTGGGGTGCATGTGTGAGCATGTATTCATTCTTAGTTTTGTACCCTCTATTGGGCAATGATGATGCTAGCAGGGATGTCATAGTATTGAGTCGATAATATCATAATGCAGCTGATGGCTATATAGTCTTAGTTTTGTACCCTCTATTGGATAATGATGACGTTAGTGGGGATGTCATAGTATTGAGTCGATAATATCATAATGGAGCTGATGGCTATATCGTCTTGTCGTAAATGACCATGAGCTTATAGTTGCACTTTCATGTGAGGGTGAATTTGGGGTTTGCTTGAATTCAACTTGCTATATATGTTTGTTGTATTAGCATACATGCAATTTTCACTTGTAAATTGTTCGTTCGAGTTGTGAACAATTTAATGATCCTATTCCTCTCCTGATGGGAGAGTGAATAGCTGGGGGCTTGTAAGTCATACTGTACTAGTGGCAGTCTGTCTATGTCAAAACCATGGTGGTCTAGCCTGTCCTGTGTCTCTGCCTAACATGAGGAGGTGGCTCCTGCTAGTGCCATGTCACGTGATGCCTGGAAAGCTCGATAAGTGATGGGCTTTGTGTCCGTGCTCTGAATCCTATGTAATAGGCATACTCTATGGAAGAGTGCCTCTACTAGCATTGGTGGTGCAGCGAGCTCTACCCTGATGATATCATGTGGTACCAAAGGTTTGCTGTGGATGAGTCTCAAAATGCTCAAAAAGGTAGTTGTAAATTTGAATTAAAAAATGAACCCCAAATGATCTCGATTTTTCTCCATCATTTAGTTGATTAATGAGCTGAATAAACTCGTGGAAAAGTGGTGGTATATCCTACCAAAAAGTGTGACTGATGTGGCACTTCAATTTAGCATGAGTTTCCACACTTGAGAGTGCTAAAATTCTAACAAGAGAGAGGTATGCACGTTATATTTGATGCAAAAGGGTGCTTGGTGAAGCAAGGAGGGTTCCTGAAAATATGCCTTGTGGCACTGTTTCTCCATCAAATCTAGTGCTGCATATCCTCGTGTGATGCGATCACGGGCTGCTTGAGACATGGAGAAAACCCAAGAGGCTACTGTGAATGTCACTCCCAAGTAGATATATGATCCGACTATTGGATGGGTCTGCGTGCTGCCTTGAAAAAATTCTCCCCTCACTTGTGCTGATGTATGGAAAGATCAGAACCTTAGTTTTGCCAAGGTTCACAGATAGCTCTTTATGTGTGTAGAAATCGTCTAGGCTCCGTAGGCGTAGGTGTGCTCTCCCCTCCTTGCTGCCGTATGAAGTCCACTATCTCGTCAATATATAAACCAAAGAGGGTGGGTGAAAGAGGGCATCCTTGCTTCACCCCGATGATGCTAGCAAGTGAGTCTGATAAACTGCTTGGACATCTAATTGTACTAGATACTCTCTTATATAAGCCGTAGATCCCCATATAATCTCCTTTGGAGCCCCGATATCAAGTAGACGTCCTAAGAGCCGCTCATTGGGAACTGTGTCGAAGGCTTTGCAGAAGTCCACAAAGAAGCAATATAATCTCCTCTTCCGCACTCTTGCTTGGTCAATCAAGCATCTCAAATTGAAGATGTGGTCAATGGTAGAGTAATCTTGTTTGAATCTTGCTTGTCCTGGAGCCATGATACCCTTCCTCTTAGCGAGAGTGCTCAACTTTGTCTCTAGAAGTGCTCCATATAACTTGGTCAATGTGGGGCCAATCATGATGGTCCGATATGTGACTAGATCCATAACATCGCCTGACTTATGAATGGCTGCAATGGTGTGCTCCGTGCATTAGTTAGGGAACCCTTCGTCCTGTCCACGGGTGAAGAGGTGGGCAATGAGCAGTGCTAGAGTCATGCGTCCGTAGATGAGATGCTCTACTTGTAAACCGAACTTGTCATGGGCCCCTCCATGCTCTAGATGAGCAATGGCGCCGCTCACCATAGTGGGTGTGAAGAAGTAAGAGGTAGTGGGGCGTGAACTTTGTGGCCTTGGAATAGGGGGCTCGTATGGGAAGTGGTATAGGCTCTGTGCATAGCGATGCAAAGTACTCGGGTCTTGAATGAGAGAGAGAGAGAGAGAGAGAGAGAGAGAGAGAGAGAGAGAGAGAGAGAGAGAGAGAGAGAGAGAGAGAGAGAGAGAGAGAGAGAGAGAGAGAGAGAGAGAGAGAGAGAGAGAGAGAGAGAGAGAGAGAGAGAGAGAGAGAGAGAGAGAGAGAGAGAGAGAGAGAGAGAGAAAAGAAAGAAAGAAAGAAAGTGTTTTTACGTCTATTAGGAGGCCGAACTCGGCCTATGAGACAAATCGATGTACATGGGTGTATCTTCTGTCAATCAGAAAAGATAAAAGTGCTGAAAAGAAACTGGTTAAGCTGATATAGATCTCCGTAGTATGCATGTGGGGATACCCATGAAAGTGGTGGGGGGTGTATGGAGTGCGATATCTATGATAGTCTATATGCAAAGAGAGAGAGAGAGAGAGAGAGAGAGAGAGAGAGAGAGAGAGAGAGAGAGAGAGAGAGAGAGAGAGAGAGAGAGAGAGAGAGAGAGAGAGAGAGAGAGAGAGAGAGAGAGAGAGAGAGAGAGAGAGAGAGAGAGAGAGAGAGAGAGGGAGGGAGGGAGGGAGGGAGGGAGGGAGGGAGGGAGGGAGGGGGGGGGGGGGGAGGGAGGGGGGAGAGAGAGAGAGAGAGAGAGAGAGAGAGAGAGAGAGAGAGAGAGAGAGAGAGAGAGAGAGAGAGAGAGAGAGAGAGAGAGAGAGAGAGAGAGAGAGAGAGAGAGAGAGAGAGAGAGAGAGAGAGAGAGAGAGAGAGAGAGAGAGAGAGAGAGAGAAGGAAGGGGGGAGGGAGGGGGGGGGGGAGAGAGAGAGAGAGAGAGAGAGAGAGAGAGAGAGAGAGAGAGAGAGAGAGAGAGAGAGAGAGAGAGAGAGAGAGAGAGAGAGAGAGAGAGAGAGAGAGAGAGAGAGAGAGAGAGAGAGAGAGAGAGAGAGAGAGAGAGAGAGAGAGAGAGAGAGAGAGAGAGAGAGAGAGAGAGAGAGAGAGAGAGGGAGGGAGGGAGGGAGGGAGGGAGGGAGGGAGGGAGGGAGGGGGAGAGAGAGAGAGAGAGGGAGGGAGGGGGAGAGAGAGAGAGAGAGGGAGGGAGGGAGGGGGAGAGAGAGAGAGAGAGAGAGAGAGAGAGAGAGAGAGAGAGAGAGAGAGAGAGAGAGAGAGAGAGAGAGAGAGAGAGAGAGAGAGAGAGAGAGAGAGAGAGAGAGAGAGAGAGAGAGAGAGAGAGAGAGAGAGAGAGAGAGAGAGAGAGAGAGAGAGAGAGAGAGAGAGAGAGAGAGAGGGAAGGGGGGAGGGAGGGGGGGGGGGAGAGAGAGAGAGAGAGAGAGAGAGAGAGAGAGAGAGAGAGAGAGAGAGAGAGAGAGAGAGAGAGAGAGAGAGAGAGAGAGAGAGAGAGAGAGAGAGAGAGAGAGAGAGAGAGAGAGAGAGAGAGAGAGAGAGAGAGAGAGAGAGAGAGAGAGAGAGAGAGAGAGAGAGAGAGAGAGAGAGAGAGAGAGAGAGAGAGAGAGAGAGAGAGAGAGAGAGAGAGAGAGAGAGAGAGAGAGAGAGGGAGGGAGGGAGGGAGGGAGGGAGGGAGGGAGGGAGGGAGGGAGGAGAGAGAGAGAGAGAGGGAGGGAGGGGGAGAGAGAGAGAGAGAGGGAGGGAGGGGGGGAGAGAGAGAGAGAGAGAGAGAGAGAGAGAGAGAGAGAGAGAGAGAGAGAGAGAGAGAGAGAGAGAGAGAGAGAGAGAGAGAGAGAGAGAGAGAGAGAGAGAGAACATTTAATAAGCTTGACTAGACTTATTTTCTAGGCATGAGTGTGCATGCATGTATGTATATATATGTTATGGCAACAAGGTATTGTGTTTTGGACAGAATCACATTTCATGAATTCTAAAGATATGTTGAATCAGAAGAATAAGGATGCACACAAAACAACACGAGAAAGAAAAAGCTTAGGAGCACAAGAAATAATGAAATTACTAGTGTGCTATATATCAAGGTATGTATCTTTTTAAGGTTATGGAAAAGGAACTAGTGTTGCATACTTTTTTTTCTTGATTCTTTGTAAAATATTTAGGCTGCGTCAAATACCATCAGAAACATTTTACCTTACCCGTTAGACGTCGGGTAAACGTCATAATTCAAAAGTCAGAAACATGTCAGAAACAACTATGGGTGTAGTATGTGGTACATAGGCGGAGGTGGTGTCAGGATGCTCGGGTGATTGCTGCGGGATCAACCATCATTTGGGCCTCTCTCCCCTCAGTGGCTCGAAGGTAAAGACCTTGGATATGCGCAACTTGGTGTCCATGAAATCTCTATGTCCGATAGCCTATGATGCGGGGTTGTCTCCTAGCTCGAGAGGTCTTAGCCGGCTGAAGAGTCACCCCTCTCTGTTTGATAGTTGGTGGCTGGGCTGGTGCATATCGTGGGCGAAGGATTCTCTGTGTCTGTCTCCTTCCTCTTAGAGTTGATGTGGTGGTCTACCTAGACACAAGGAGATGGAACGTAGTAAGCGACTGTGTCAACATGGTGACTAATAGGCAGATCTCTCTCTGTAAATGGGCTCTCACACTTCCAAGTTGTGACCAGTTGATATGTGTGCATACCCTATTGATTATGCATTTTCCAAAATTTTTTCTATCTTTTGTTTGCATTTTGTGCTAGGCTTCATTATGGCTTAGTTTACCCATCACTTTTGGAAGTGATAGAAACTCAGTTCGAAGAGCTTCTAGTGAGTTCATACTAGTGTTGTTTGTGCGTTATGGGGTGTGTGTGAGCATGTATTCAATCTTTTGTTGTGTACCCACTTTTGGCCACTGATGACGTTAGTATTGTTGTCATAGTATTGAGTCTAGAGTGAATTTTTGCCTGGAGTCATTGTGGTATATATGATTGTCAACATGTAGTTTTCACATGTGGATTCTTTGTTTGAGTTGACCAATTGATTAGTGTGGATACCCTATCAACTATGCATTTTCTATAATTTTTCTTATCTTTTGTTTGCATTTTTGTGGTAGGCTTCAATGAGTTTCCCCATCACTTTCGGAAGTGATAAAAACTCAGTTTGAAGGACTTCTTGTGAGTTCATGCTCGTGGTGTGTGGACGTTGTGGGGTGCATGTGTGAGCATGTATTCATTCTTAGTTCTCTACCCACTATTGGGTATTGATGACGTTAGTGGTGATGTCATAGTATTGAGTCGATATTACACGCAATGGAGCTGATTTGCTATATAGTCTTGTGATTGACTACCATGAACTTATAGTTGAACTTTCATTTGAGGGTGAATTTGGGGTTTGCTTGGATTCATTCTGTTATACATCTTGTGGCATGCCAAATGATCTGAGAACGGCATGTTCTCCTTGGCTGAGTATGTGGATATGCCTGCTTGGCTGCATCCAATAGAGTTCGTATCAAATTTTGAGTGAGCCCTGATAACAGCCCATGGGGGATTCTTTGTGCATAGGCATCTATAAATCTCATCTTTCTGCATAGGCATCTACATCGTCATATCAACTATCTGGGGGCAAGCTGAATGACCTGAGAATGACATGTCTTTCTTGGCTGAGTATGAGGATATGCCTGCTTGGCTGCATCTAAAAGAGTCGATATCAAAATTTGAGTGAGCTTTGATAGAGCCCATGTGGGCTTCTTTTTGCATAGGCATCTATCAATTTGTATGTGTCTCGAGAGTAGTAGTATATCTGGTGTAACCCATTAAATGTGGTCTCTGGGCTATGAATCAAAAAAGATACCCAACGTCAACAGGGCATGATCCATTCAAATGGCTCTGGGTTTCACTCTGAAATCCTTGTTATAAGGAAGAAAACTTGGCATGGCCATGGCATGGTTCAGTGTGCTAGCTTCGTGTGGATGTGGAAAACAAGTGAAGCTGCCCATTGTTTGGAATCTCTATAGGGCATTAGCCCTTGTTTTGTGCCCATATGCACTAGCGTCTCCTCTACTCCATACACTCCAAGTCCTAGGAGCATTTATCTAAACCCATCTCTATGGTCTTTGGCTCTCTTATCATCTCCTTTGAAGTATTGTAGGTGGTTTGATAGTCTCACAGAAGGACACATACACACACAAGGGGGGGAGGGAGGGAGGGAGGGGGAGAGAGAGAGAGAGGGGGGGGGGAGAGAGAGAGAGAGAGAGAGAGAGAGAGAGAGAGAGAGAGAGAGAGAGAGAGAGAGAGAGAGAGAGAGAGAGAGAGAGAGAGAGAGAGAGAGAGAGAGAGAGAGAGAGAGAGAGAGAGAGAGAGAGAGAGAGAGAGAGAGGGGGGGAGGGGGAGGGAGGGAGGGAGGGAGGGTGGGAGAAGAAGAAGAAGAAGAAGAAGAAGAAGAAGAAGAAGAAGAAGAGGAGGAAAGAAAGTCATATTAACGTCTACCAAAAGGGACAAAACCATGTATAAATGTGGTCATCTCTGTGTATCGATGAAAAGAAAAGCAATCACTACAAAAAAGAACCATGTAGGCTGAAAATAGCAAGATGATGGTGTACCTAGCAATGATAGAGTAGTGGAGATAAAGTAGTGGTGCGTGGGGGAGTGTGGCTCTGAGTACGCAGATAATGGCCACCTACTACATGGGGACATATATGGGAGTGAATATGTATACCCTAGCTAGTACAGATGGGTGGAGGAGGGTGGAGTATCTAGTACATTGGCGGTGGACTCAATACCTCTTGTAAGAGGGAGACCAAAGTGGTGGTGGTAGTATACCCTAGCTAGTACAGATGGGTGGAGGAGGGTGGAGTATCTAGTGGTAGTGTTGCCTCTTTGTGGGAAGAGGCTCCCGTGGTGCTATCCATGTCTCCCTGACGTGTATCTGTAGTAGGTCTTGACGGATGATCCTATTCCTCTCTGAACGAGAGAGGGTAATGTGGGGGGAAGAGAGGTCATACTGAAAAGGGGGGAGATCAGTAATGCTCATGCCATGGTCTGTTAACCATCCGTAAGTCTGTGCATACCATACTCTCTCATGCCCTGTCTCTTCCAAATGTCTAGAGCTCTCAAATGCAAGCCTGGCGAGTCTGCTGGTGGGGAGAGGGCCTCCACTAGCATCAGTGGTGTGCCAAGCTCTTCTCGTATAATGAGAGAGAGAGAGAGAGAGAGAGAGAGAGAGAGAGAGAGAGAGAGAGAGAGAGAGAGAGAGAGAGAGAGAGAGAGAGAGAGAGAGAGAGAGAGAGAGAGAGAGAGAGAGAAAGAAAGAAAGAAAGAAAGTCATATTAACGTCTTCTGGAGGCCAAACTTGGCCTATGAGACAAAAGCCATGTACAAGTGTAGTAACCATGTGTAGAAAATGAAATGAAATAAACACAAAGCTATCAAGGGTTGGTAAAAGGCTGGGGAGAAGTGGCTCTGACGCAGCAGATAGTGGCCACCTAATACAGGGGGATCCATAATATGAGTGAGCAAAACACCCTAGCTACTCGTGATGGGTGGAGGTGGGTGTAGTATGTGGTACATCGGAGGTGGTCTGAGTGCCTCCTAAAGGAAGACAACCCAGGGGGTGGTGGAACGCCTATGCTCCATCATGTGGTCGTAGGCTGTCCTGATGCGTGAGATATCCTCCTGATATCGTCGCGGTCGACGATATCCTACCATGCGTGGTCGACGTCGTGCTCTCTGTGCTTCTGCCTGGTGGAGTGTGAGCCCTCTAAAAGGACCTCTCTGATCTAGCTCCGCTCTCTGAAAGAACTGGGTGATGGTCTGCTCGGTACTCACCCGTGGCTGATGTGTGGGCTGTAGTGACCGCTCTCGCCTCTCGTATGCTGCTGTGAGGAAGCGCCCCAAGCGTCGCTGGTCTCCCATGGTCATGCACAACTGGAGTGACTCCTCTAGCTGGAACTGTGCTCGTAGGTCTAAGTATGCTCGACATCTGATAACAAAATGCTCCTCACTCTCTACCTCTGTCTGGCATACTGGGCACCACCTCTCCTCACGGGGGACTCCCCTGGAGCGACCCCTCTCAATCTCGAGCTGATGTGATGAGACCCGGAGCTGCCCAATGACGACTCGGAGGTGGTGGGGAAGATATGTCTGCATGTATCTCGGGATCTCGATGAAGCCCGCGTCCGATATATGTAGAAAATGCTCGCGGTAATACAGCATTTTCGGTGGCAATGTATCCCTAGGGCTCACCCATGTCCTCTGTATGTATGTATGCCATATCTCCTGACGAATGACCCTATTCCTCTCTTGATGAGAGAGCGAGTAGGTGGGTGCATGTGAGTCGTACTGTAGTGGTGGTAGCCTGTCTATGTCAAAGCCATGGTGGGCCAGCCAGTCTCGTGTCTGTGCATACCATGAAGAGGTGTTGCCTGCTAATGCCATATCACGCGATGCCTGGAGAGCACGATAAGCAATGCGCTCTGTATCCATGCTCCGAAGTCTGTGTACTAGGCATACTGTCTGGAACAGTGCCTCAACTAGCATCGGTGGTGCAGCGAGCTCTGCTCTAATGATATCATGCGGTACTGAAGGCTTGCTGCGGATAAGTCTGGCAATCATGAGGATCTGTGGCCTCTCTAATGCTGTCCATACTGATGTAGCTAATCCCGGCCCCCAAATGGCTGCCCCATACATGAGCGCTGGCGTAACCAAAGTGTCAAAGAGCCACCCCTTTGTGCGGGGCTCCTGAAAATATGCCTGGTGGCACTGTCTCTCCATCAAAGCTAGTGCTGCGTACCCACGTGTGATGCGGTCACGAGCTTCCTGAGACATAGAGAAGACCCAAGATGCTGCTGTAAATGTCACTCCCAAGTAAACATATGATCCGACCACCTGGATCGGTCCACCTGCTGCTGTGAACAAACTATGTCTGCGTACCTGTGCAGATGTATGAAAGATCATGACCTTGGTTTTACCAAGGTTCACAGATAACCCTCTGTGTCTGCAAAAGTCATCTAGGCCATGTAGATGATGCTGTAGACCTTCTTCAGACTCTGAAACCAATACAATATCATCAGCGTATAAAAGAATATGGACATTGGCTCCCCGTACCTCAATGCCATCTCCCCCCTGCTGCTGTATGAAGTCCACTATCTCATCAATGTAGAGACCAAAGAGGGTGGGTGAAAGAGGGCATCCTTGCTTCACCCCGATAGTGCTAGCAAGTGGATCAGATAAGCCCCCTGGGCATCTAACTCTACCAGATACTCTCTCGTATAAGGCGTAGATCCCCCATATCATCTCCTCCGGAGCTCCAATATCAAGTAGTCGTCTGAAGAGTCGGTCCCTGGGAACAGTGTCAAATGCTTTGCGGAAGTCCACAAAGCAACAGTATAATCTCCTCTTTCTCACCCTTGCCTGGTCAATCAGGCATCGCAGAGTGAAGATGTGGTCAATAGTAGAGTAATCTCGTCTGAAACCTGCCTGTCCTGGAGCCCTGATACCCTTCCTCTCAGCGAGAGTACTCAACTCTGTCTCTAGTACTGCCCCATATAACTTGGCCAATATAGGGCCAATCATGATCGTCCGGTATGTAATTGGATCCATAGTATCACCTGACTTATGAATGGGCACTATGGTGTGCTCAGTCCATGAGTCCGGGAACCCTTCAACCAATGCACGGTTGAAGAGGTGGGCAATGAGCGGTGCGAGAGTCGTGCCTCCATAGATGAGGTGCTCTGCCTGTAAACCGAAATGGTCATGGGCCCTCCCATGCTGTAGCCGGGCAATAGCGCGTCCCACCATAGTGGGTGTGAAGAAGTCAGAGGTAGTAGGACGTGAGCTCTGCGGTCTGGGGATGGGGGGCTGGTCTAGGATCTCGTATAGACTCTGTGCATAGCTATGCCAAGTGCTCGGCTCTCGGATAGGTGTCTGCTGTCTCCTCTCTCTCAAATGTCGCCATGCCACTCCACTGTCTCGACTCCTGAGCAAATGGTAAATATCCCAATACTGTCTCTCCTCCCAATCTCGCCGTTTGCGGCGAGTAAGGCTCTGCATGCGACGCTGTGCCTGTGTGTGTGTTATATCTCCCCTATGCTCTAAAATCCGGAGGTGCTTCCGTAGCTCACGACAATCTGCATCATACCAACGGTTCTGGGGCATGGATCCTATGCGTGGAGGATGCCTATGTGTGCGGTGTGGGAAGCTGTGGAGAGAAGAGTCCTGTTGGTGATGATCTGTGATGTAAGTGTGTCCAAAGGTGAGAGTGGATCGAGGGAGAGTAGGCGGGTGTGCAAATGGTGTGCATAAACGTGTGAGAGCTCGTATGTGAAGTGTATCGTGGTATGTGTCTCAATGGGTGAGGGAGGGTCTAATGGAATCGGAGATGAGAGTGTGAGTGTGATAAATGTATGGTCAGCACCAAGTGGACGTCGTCCAATACTAAGTGAGGGGATGAGTGAAGCTCCAGAGGTGGTACCCAAAATGTAGTCGACTGTGCTCTCACCTCCCCCATGAAGGAAGCAAGTAAATCCGCCTGAACCTGGCCAACGATTCATCCCGTTATATATAACGAGATGATGTCGGCTGCCTAGCTCGAGTAGATGTCTGCCATAGCCAGTGGTGTCCTGACCCATATCTTCCGATACTCTGCTGGTGCTCATCTCATCCGGGTCTCTGGCCCTCATGAGATGTGGGTGATCCATGTCATATGCCTCGCACTGATGTGACTGAGTGCGGCCATTGAAGTCCCCCATGAGGAAGGCTTCACCTAGTGTGCTGTAATGTAGTATCTCCTCTGAAAGCGCTGTGTATGGTGAGTCTCTGTCTCTGGTCGGTCGCCCAAGATCCTGTCCTGCGTATCGAGACCCGCCTGGTGGGAAGTAGCATATAGCAATGTAAATCCACCTCCCCTGTGCTATCTCCATGCGAACCCACATGTATCGTGCCTCCTCATCTCTACCTATAATATGGATCCTGCTCTGTATCTCCTGTCGAAATATGATGTCCACTCCTCTCGATCCTCGCGCTATACTCTGTCTCGTCGTGGTCCTGAATGCAGATTCCCAATGAAAACCTGCAATCCGTGGTAGACCTCTCTCTGGGCTCTCATGGGTCTCAGTGATGCAAGCAAAGTCATGTGACTTCAAGATCTCCTCGAGTCTGTCTGGCCGTGTCCAGAGTGCCCCGTTGCAGTTCCACACTGCTCCTCTAAGTGGTGCCTCCTGATGTAGTGATGTCTCACAGGCCGCGTGGCCCTATTTGATAGGGCGTCCGTCTATGAAGACCTTACCATCGCGGTAAAAGGCCTTCCTTCCCTCTCGGCGCGCCTGGAGTATCCGTGGCATGCAAGAACGTCGATGTGCTACCTGCATCCTCGTGAGGTCCT
>CM035426.1:53884052-53919052 GCA_020310875.1 Ceratopteris richardii | reverse complement strand
CTCTCTCCATGCAAAAGGTATCGAGCGCCTGTAAATGTGACTGCAACCCCTCCTGTGACTCTGAGAGCATGACAATGTCATCAGCATATAATAGGATATGTACTGGTGTACCTCCGAGGTCTCCTCCTCGCCCTCTTGCTCGCTGTATATACTCCGTGATCTCGTCGATGTAGAGACCGAAGAGAGTGGGTGAGAGAGGGCAACCTTGTTTCACACCAATGGTGCTAACAAGGCTGTCTGATAGACCGCCGGGGCAGCGTACCCTGCCTGTGACTCGTGCATACAAAGCGTGGATGGCCCATAGCATGTCTGATGGAAGCTGTAACTCCTTGAGCCTCCGTAGTTGTCTCTCTCGAGGGACCATGTCGAAGGCTTTGCGGAAATCCACAAAGCAACAGTATAGTCTCTGCTTCCCCGCCTTCGCGCTCTCAATCAAGCAACGAAGCACGAAGATGTGGTCGATGGTGGAGAACGGCGGAAGCGTGCCTGGCCGGGTGCTCTGATCCCCGCTGCTTCAGTGTGTGTACTGAGCTCTGCCTCTAGTACTGCCCCATAGATCTTGGCCAGGATATGGCCTTTCAGAATAGTCCTGTAGTTCCCTGGGTCCATCATATCGCCGGACTTATGGATAGGCGTAATGGTATGCATAGTCCATGAGTCGGGTAATCCCTCAACCAAAGCACGGTTGAAGAGATGGGCGATCAAGTGGGAAACTACATCTTCTGCGTATATAAAGTGCTTCTGAACGGTGTGGTCTTCTGAACGGCCATGCTGTAGCCTATGGATGGCCTGTCGTACCATGCCTGCTGTGAAGAGGGTGGATATCACCGGACGCGGTGTGGAAGGAATCGGTAATGGTGGCTGTCCTTGGACGTCATATAACCTTTGGGCGTAGGTGTGCCAAGTCGAAGGATCTGCTATGGGTGTAGGTGGACGTGGCTCACGTAGTGCCCTCCACGCGGTGGCACAATCCCTACTCATGAGAAGGTCGATCAACTCTGCCTCCTGTCGCTCCTCGAAAGCTCGCCGCTTCCGGCGTGTGAGGGCTCGCATCTGTCGTCGTGCCTCCCTCTCTGTGATGGATCCCAAGATACTCTGTGCTCTGAGATGTCGGTATAGTCGCCTACACTCCTCATCGTACCATCTATTCTGGGGTGTATGCCCCAGTCATGTCGGATGTGCAGTGCTGTGGGTGGTGTATGGGAAGCTGAGAGTAGCGGATGTATGGAGGATCGAGGAGAAGTGGGCGGTGAGGGTGTCCAAGGAGGCAGAGGGATCAAGGGAGTAGATGCGCTCTCGAACATGGGAGCCATAGTTAGTAAGGTACGATCCGTACGATTCGTACCGTACGTATTAGTACGGTACTACGTACGTACCCTAAGATTTGGGGCTTCCCGTACGATATTCGTACGTTCATAAAGTACGATTTTTTTTTTGGCTGAAAATAATATATTTTATATTTGAGATGATAAACATCATGTTTATGAATAACATACATCAAAATAAAGGTAAAAAACTTCATTTAGCTATATTTAATCATGTGGGATATTGTCGTCATATCGAGGAATTGGATATATCAATATCTACTTAGAAGTTAAAACTTAGAACTTAGAAGTTAGTACTTTTATGATTTATGTTAAAAACAAAAATCATGCTATCAATTTTCAAACTTCATTCATGACACATGTACATACTACATACATCTAGATTCTACATGATACCATCACACCAAAATGATAAATCTAGCTTCAAATCATATCAAAGTTTCAAACATGATCATCGTGATTCATGAATCATCACCAAGAATACATGAAATAACAAGATGATAAGTCACAAGTCTAGAGTGATGAATAGTAAATATTAAAAAACTAAAAGCCAATGAAAAACATCATCAATCATCATAATGTCCAATGTCAATAAAGTGTCAATAAAGTGACATGATACATCAATCACTCATCATCCATCTCATCAATATCACTATCATCAGAATTCTCATCAAGAGAATCCGATGATGTCATCTCATAAGTAGATGATGGTGGTGTGGGAGGATCACTGATAAGGTTCCCCTCATCATCAAAACGCGGGGATAGTGGAAGCTGCTGCAGCGATGATAATGTACTCCTCTGCCTCCTCGTGTATGTACTAGCCGGTGCTCGACTAGTGCTAGCTCCATCCCCGTGTGAAGTGGTTGATGCACGCCGGATAATGAATCCCTTCCCGCGACCACGGACTCCTCTGACCCTTCTTCTGCTATGGCCCCTTGTTTGCCTCACATCTATAGAGCAAAGCTCTCTATATAGATCGGCAAAAAGAAGCTCTTCCTCATCTTGAGGCACATCATGTGATGGAAGAGGAGTGTCTTTCACGGAAGGCCAAAATTTGTCCACATTCACCTAAACAAAAAAGAGAATCAAAACATGAATTAGCATAACACGGAAGCCTACAACATTGAAAGCTGAAATTTTATGCAAGCAGCAAATGATAAAGCTACTTACTTGTTTGAGAGTCTCCATGTTAGGGATATTTTGTAGCATCTTAAGATTTGTACGACAATATATTAACTTTTCCATTTGATGAGGACTAAGTCTATTCCTCACCTTTGTGTGGATGAGAGAGAAAGCACTCCAATTTCTCTCACATGCACCGGATGAGCAATCTTGAGATAACACTTTAAGAGCATATGTGAATAACGTAGTGAATGCAAAACCAAAATTTTGCCACCAAAAGAGTGGTTTTACCATTGATTCTCTATCCCAACATGTAGGAAAAAGAAAGGCAGGATTTCCCCTCTCATCCATATAACAATTAATTTGCTCCAACATGTCATTATGTAGATGTGTGGGAACTACACGTGACATATATTGAAGACGATCCGATAATAACTCCACATCATCATATAATCGGGTGCTTTTGAATGCCGGATGCAGTAAACCTGCAAACCCATGGATAGGCCGATGCATCCATGTCCATCTTCTCATTGTTGCCTAAAAAAAAGAAAGAGGGTTAAATATTAAAATTTAATAATAAGAATGAATTATGAGATGAAAATTATAATACACACACACACACACACACACAAACACACACACACACACACACACACACACACACAAACACACACACACACACACACACAAAAACACACACACACACACACACACACACACAAAAAAAAACACACACACACACACACACACACACACACATCAAAATATCTTACCTCAAGTACTTCATCTCTTTGCTCCTCGGTGACAAGAGTGCATTCCCTTATCTCTTGCATAGCTCTTCTCATGATATGGATGAGAAGACCGAGAGTAGCACCTTCACAATCCGTCATGCGTAGAGCTTTGTAGATAGGTGTGATGACACCTAAAATAGCTCTCACACCATCCCAAAAGCTCTCATCCAAACATAACCTTTGCATGCTTTTTGACTCCTCCGATGTGCTCTCGTCCCACTCGATCCAAAAGGTAGATACCACCGTTTGTCGTAGAGGCACTTTCACTTCAAGCAACCTTGAAAGGACAATCCACATGTATGCAAAGCGTGTGGTGGCGGGCTTCTTTATTTCAAGCTTGCTATGCTCTCTAAACATAGCCAACACTTTCACTTTTTGTGTGAAAAATGTAACTATGTTCGAGGCTTGTAGTGTGCAAGCTTTCACCCATGTTAGCTTTCCAATATCCTCCATGAGCAAATCAAGACAATGAGTTGCACATGGAGTCCACACAATATGTGGATACTCACCCTCCAAAAGCTTCCCCATATGCCTACAATTGCTTGCATTATCGGTGACAACTTGCACTACATTTGATGAATCCACCTATGCATAAAATCCATAAATTAGTGTCAAAATATCAAAATGAAATTAAAATAAAATAAAAATTTAAAACAAACTTCTTCAATGGCCTTCTTGATATGCCGATAGATGAACACTCCGGTTGTCTTCTTTCCCTTCTTTCCAACCTCAACGGCACATAGGAAAAAAGTACCAATAGGGCATGACACAAGAATATTAATTATGCCTCTATTTTTTCTATCTCTCCATCCATCCGAGAGGATAGTGCATCCATACCTAAACCATTTCTCACGCATAGGGGCAAGTGAGAGATCTATTCTTTTCTTCTCCTCATCAATCTTGGTTGTCCTCATATCGGAGTAGCTAGGTCCACTCCATCCTTGGCATGGACCCACTTCAGTAATTGCTTTCACCATAGTCTTCCATTGGTTTGAATTAAGAAGATTAAATGAGAGATTTTCCATAATTACCGTTCTTGCAATCTCTATGTCGGCTATCTTTTGTTTCTCTTTGATCCATGTGAGAGAGGACCTTACATGCCCGGGAGCTTGCCCTAATCCACTTTGCCTCATTGATTGTGAATCCCTTTGTAATGGTGATTGGGAGGATGAACCAACATTTGAGTCATGAAAATGTGACTCCTCTTCATGTGAAGAAGTAGAGACCGTTGCACGAGAAGAATGGCTTGCATATCCTCTTACCGATGTAGGTAATGTGCTAGGAGATCCCATCATTTTTTGCCTAATCTCGGATGCAATATGATCGGGAATTTCCTTGCATGCGGCCACTTGCCCTCCAAGCTTGCTTATGTGTTGAAGTAGCCTTGTGGCCCCGCTTGTGTATCGCTTGCCACAATATTTGCAAGTCCAATGATGGGAATTGGACTTCTTTGTGTCTTTCTCCACCCCAACACAATGGAGATCAAAAGCCTCATGCTTGTCTCTCACCATTGTGCTTAGAAAGGGCTGAAAATGAGAGCACTTCAAAGCTTGAAAATGAGAGCACTTGCGCCCCTCTTGCAAACTTCTAACAAGTTAGAACAATGGCCCGAATGAGCCGTTCGCGGCATAAAAACCTAAAAAGCCTCGATATTAAAATTTTTCGTACGAATTCGTACGATTACGTACGGGTACGTACGGGTCTGAAAATACGTACGAACGGGTTCGTACGCGTACGAATAGCAACTATGATGGGAGCTATAGATATGTGCTAGCTCATGTCTAAAGTGAATGGTGGTACGGGCTCGTGGCTGTATGGTGACGGGGTGGGGTATGCATGGTGAGCCGCGAATGGATAGGGCAAGATATGCGTGATCAGCTCCAATCGGTAAGGGTGGGATAGTGAATGAGGTGATCAGATGTGTCGCCTCCGGAGGTTCGATAACATAGTCTACCACACTGCCCCCCTGTGGTGTCGTGGGTGGAATGCAAGTGAGACCGCGCGAGGTGGGCCAGCTCTCCATCCCATTATATATAACGAGACGGTGTGCTTCTCCCATCTGGAGTAAGTGTCGGCCATATAAGGTGGGTGTAGCGGTGTCGGCTGAGGCTCTGAGTGTAGGCATGTCCTCTATGGTACGAAGCATCTCAGGGTCGTCAAAGTCGTAGATATCACACTGGTGGCTCTGAGTGCGGGCATTGAAGTCTCCTACAAGGAAGACTTCACCCATCCTGGTATACTCCATAATCGTGTCACTGAGGCAGTCATATGGCGATGTGGTGTCTTGTCCCTCCCCTCCTGATAGCTGCTCAGGGGAATGTGTGAAGCGTGAACCAATGGGTGCAATATAGCATACGGCGAAGTACGCTGCTCTCTCCTCTGATAGCTGCAATCGTATCCACATGAAACGTGCCTCTTGGTCTCTGGCTACCACCTGTACCCTGTGCTGTAACGACTGTCTATAGAGCACGGCTACTCCTCCTGATCCCCGTGTGGTGTGCTGTCTCATCTGGCGGCGGTGAGCTGACTCCCACATATAGCCCTCAATCCTCGGTAGGCTCCTCCCCGGGCTCTCGTGTGTCTCTGTCAAGAAGATAATGTCTCTGCCCTCCATCACCTCCTTGAGGCTCCCTGGATGTGTCCATAAAGATCCATTGCAGTTCCAGACTGCAATGTGCACCTCCTGGTGTGCTGTCTCCCTAGTCAATGGGCCGTCCATCAATGATGATCCGACCGTCTCTGTAGATGGCACGATGTCCCTCTCGTCTGGCCTGGAGGACACGTGGCATGCATGCCCGTCTGTGCTCTACCTGCATCCGTGTGAGGTCGTCATCCAAATAGATGGGGGTGCCCGGTGTAGTGCGTAGTACCGCCCGTCGTCTGAGAAAGTCTCTCCTCTTGGCCTCATCTGAGAACTGAAGGATAAGTGCTCTGCTCCGTGTGGTGTCCCGTCCTGCTCTCCATACTCTGGTGAAAGGGAGAGGCTCATCCGTGCAGTATCCAAGTAATGTGCACAAGCGACGCCCGTCCTTCTCTGGTGATCCGTCTGTCTCTGTGAGGCCGGAGACGCGAACATTGAGCCTGCGGGCCTGTCGCATCCGCTCCTCCTCAATGGTGGTATGCACTATGTGGATCTCCTCATGGTGGTTGTTCTTCTTTGCCTCCTCATGGGAGGGAGGGGGAGGGGGAGGGGGAGGGAGGGGGAGGGGGAGGGGGAGGGAGGGGGAGGGGGAGGGAGGGAGAGGGGGGGGGAGAGAGAGAGAGAGAGAGAGAGAGAGAGAGAGAGAGAGAGAGAGAGAGAGAGAGAGAGAGAGAGAGAGAGAGAGAGAGAGAGAGAGAGAGAGAGAGAGAGAGAGAGAGAGAGAGAGAGAGAGAGAGAGAGAGAGAGAGAGAGAGAGAGAGAGAGAGAGAGAGAGAGAGAGAGAGAGAGAGAGGGGGTGGGGGAAGGGGGAGAGGGGGGGAGGGGGAGAGAGAGAGAGAGGGAGAAAGAAAGCGTTTTTACGTCTATTAGGAGGCCATGATCTCTCGAAGGGTGGGCTGCCCTATAAACAGAGTCTCGTATCTGCCTCTGATGTCATCATATGCGCTACATCTGCATACAATGTGCTCCTCATCCTCCATCTCTACTCTGCGTACCTTGCATATCTGTTCCTCTCTAGGAATTTCTGTGGCTCTGCTCGTCTTAATCTCTAGTCAGTGTGATGAGACCCTCACGTGGCCAATCGCTACCCTCGAGCTATGAGGCATGTAAGTATCCATGTAGCTTGGTCGCTGGATGAAACCGTCCGCTAGTATGTCCAAGAACTGGTCTCGCTAGCCCGATAGTCTCGATCCCATGTGTTGTGTGTGCCATGTCTGACCAATGTAGAGCTGCCAGAGATCATGTCTGAGCATAGTACAATAAAACGCGTTTTTTTTTTCAAAATAAAAAACGTTTAGGACGTTCGGACGTTCGGAACGAACGTCCGAACGTCCTAATACGTTTTTATTTTTTATTTTTTATCTTTTTTAAAGATTAGCTTGAATTTTTGTTTTTGTTTCATGAACAGAATTATGGAAATGTATGGTTTTCTTTCTTTCTCTACCAAAATAAGAACCAAAAGTCCCTGCTATCTGGATAAGAAAAAAGTTCCTATTTTGATTTTAAAAGATATTTCATTTAGCAAGGAGTCAGGACATCATTAAATTGTTGACATTGTTTTTATCCATTCTGGACTCTATCACTCTAAATGCATTGTCTTAAGAGTTTTAATGTGCTTTATGTGGGGCTTTAAGGTCATCAATCCTTTGTTTAAGATTTCATTCCTATTTTTTGTTTAACTTAACCCAATTCATTTTGGGCCTTCCTAACTCCAAATCATTGTAGTGGTAGTAGATTAAGGTTTTTTATGTGTTTTTAGCTCTAGATATGTAAATGAGTGTTAGATATACATTATTCATGGATTATTAGAGAAAAAAAAATTGAAATGTTGCGACAAAATATAATACTCGTTTTTTATTTCCATTTTCTTAGTACTCTACGTACTAAACGTTTTAAAACCTGTTTTTAAAACTCGTTTTTAAAACTCTCTTTGTACTATGTCTCTGAGCACAACATTCCTCTCATGACGGGAGATGTGGATGTGAGGTGAGTTTGGGTCACACTGAAAAGGCGGCAATTTGTCCATATCAAGTCCATGACTAGCAAACCAGACTCTAACGTGAGTGTACCAAGCTCTCTCATATTCTGACTATGATATCTGTATAGATGCCTCAAAAGCTCTGTGTGTGAGTTTCTCTGTATGGCGCTCCCTCATCCTCTGAATAAAGAAGATGAATAAAGAAGATAGTATGGAATAGTGCATGTACTACCATGAGTGGTGCAGTTAGCTCGGCCCTGATGATGTCATGTGGCACTGACTGTTTCCCGCGAAATAGTCGCGAGATCATACGTACTTGTGGCCTCTCCATCGCAGTGCACTGGGTGATTGTGAGGGAGAGGCCCAAATTGTTGCAGCGTACATCATAGCTGGTCTGACTAGTGTGTCAAATAGCCACCTTTTGTTAGGGGCTCCTAGAAGTGTGCCTAGTGACATCTCCGCTCTAACATGGCTAAAGTTACATATCCTTGTGTGAGTCTATCGGTGGCTGACTATCTCATGTTGAAGGGGGCATGCAAGCTCGTGAATGTGACTGCGAGGTAGACATAGGAAGTGATCACCTTAATCTGGCCACCGCCTGTTGTGAATCGTGCTCCTATGCCATTCTGCATCACTGTCCATACTCATAAAGAGATGGTATAGCTCAAGCTCCTGTGCCTCCTCAAAGGCTCGCTTCTTCCGACGTGTGAGGGTCTTCATTCGTCCCCTTGCCTCTCTCTTTGTGATCTCTCCCAATGCTTGTTGAGCGCGTAGTCGGCAGTAAAGATCTCTGCATTCCTCATCATACCAGCGATGTTGTGGCATAGTCTAGGGAGGAGGTGTGTGACCAGAATGGATGGTGTGTTGGAAGGAGCTGATGGCTGATGTGTGAAGGATTGATGCTATCTGTGAGGTGAGTAGGGATAGTGGAGTGTCAGGATGAAGCAAGAGAAGATCCTTCTTGAGCCACATATATGTGAGCTAGCTCGTGTGTGAAGTGGATGGTGGCGTGTAGGATGCGTGTTGCAGGCGTGCGTGTAGGGGTGTCCTCTTGAGGGAGAGTATGTGTGATCGGCCCCAATGGGTATGGGTGGGATGGTGAATGAGGTAAGTAGGTGGATGTGCGAAGTATGTGTGATCGGCCCCAATGGGTATGGGTGGGATGGTGAATGAGGTAAGTAGGTGGATGGCCTGTCTGGATCCCATGACATAATCCACTGTACTTCCCTCGCCATCTGTGACTAAGTGTGGTATGCATGTCAATCCTCCTGAGGTAGGCCATTGAGCCATCTCGTTATAGATAACGAGATTATGTTGAGAGCCTAGTCTGAGAAGATGAGTGCCATAGTGAGTGTGTGTAGAGTCAGTTGAAGCGAGCTCGAGCTCTAGACTCATCCTCTATGGTATGCAGTATCTATGGGTCTTTTGGGTCAAATATCCCACAGTGATCATTCCCTCTCCTTGCATTGAAGTCTTCCATAAGGAAGACTTCCTCTACTGTAGAGTCCTTTGTAATCTCTTCTGACAAGGTGTATGGTGAGTCCTCTCGATCTATGATAGCGAACCACGAGCTAGAAGGAGCGAAGTAGCATAATGCTATGTAGATGATCCACTTCTGTGAGAGCTGGAGTCGAATCCAAAGAGTATGACTACTCCTCCTTATCCTCTAGTGGTGTGCTTACGTGTACACTTTGTATGTGGACTCCCATTGGAAACCGTGGACTTCATGTAGGCTCCGGTCTGGGCTCTCATGTGTCTCTGTCAGCATAATGATGTCTCTTCCTCTGTGCACCTCTTCTAACCTCTTTGGGTGTGTCCATAGATCTCCATTATAGTTCCATGTTTCTTGCATGTTTCCCTCTCCTTATGATGTGCTTCTACTTCTTTCTTGAGCTTTGAGAGGCGAGTGATGATGGTCGTGATAGTGGAGTCCACCATCTTCTTGTTTTCTTTGATAGCTATGGTCAGTTTGTCCTCCATTTTTGTCAAATCCTCCTTCTTAGCCATAGCGGTCATGGTGTTAGAAGATGGGAAAATGCTTAGTGTGCCGAGTCCAAAGACTTGCGATGAAGACGGGAGCACGCCCGATGCGCGATGGAAGCAAGGGTGGGAGTGGCTAATAATTGTAAGCAAGAGTTATTGGTCCGGGGCTACACTCTACTTCCATGGCTACAAAACTCTCTACTTCTATGACTACAAAAACTCGAAATCTAGAAATAAGTCTAAAACCAGAGCAGTTCGAAACTCAAAAATTCCCAAAACCCTAAAAAAGCAGTTCGAACTTTGCGGTGGAGGCTGGGGACAGGTTGCAGGAGGGGCTGAGAGAGGCGAGAGGGCAGGTCATGCGGGGCGGGAGGGGCTGAGGGCAGGTCGTTTGGGGGGGAGGCTGCATTTTTAGGGTTTTTGTATGGGACGGGGACAGAGCTGCGGGACAGGAGAGTGATGGTGGTTAGGGTTTTCGTGCGGGTTGAACAGATCACGGGAGGGGCTGAGGGGGGCGAGAGGTTGCTGTGGAGGCAGAGAGAGCTGCGGGATGAGGACAGAGCTGCAGGAGGGGCTGAGGCGGGCGAGAGAGAGGGGCGCAGAGAGAGAAAGAAAGAAAGACTTTTTAATGTCTATTAGAGGCCAAAATCGGCCTATGAGACAAAACATATACATCAGTATGATCCAATCCACTGTGATCCCAAAAGGAAAATAAAGTGTGTGTGTGAGAGAGAGAGAGAGAGAGAGAGAGAGAGAGAGAGAGAGAGAGAGAGAGAGAGAGAGAGAGAGAGAGAGAGAGAGAGAGAGAGAGAGAGAGAGAGAGAGAGAGAGAGAGAGAGAGAGAGAGAGAGAGAGAGAGAGAGAGAGAGAGAGAGATTTTGGTGTATTCCTTTATATGACAGTGCTGAATGGGATGAGAATGCAAGCCTTTTGAGGAACTATAAGGCACTAGGAATTGTCAATAACCCAAATTTTCTAGGTGCACGCTCTAGTAACAAGGATACTGTTGTGTCCAGTCTGCAATTGCCAAATGCTTCCGAGGATCTGGTTTCAGAGGAGGGCAGTGATATTGAAAGTGATGGTACTTTCTCTTGACATTATTTACAGGTCTTTCGTGATGTGTGGCTAAGGTGGTTATGGGAGTTATAATTCTTTCTGCCATATGCAGGGTAGGTGTTTGAGATTTCTGCTATTCACATTTAAATGAACTCGTCTTGCATTGTCGCGTACTTGTATGTTGTGGCATGACCCTATGAATAGAATGTTCAACACATGGAAATAACAATATTCAATGTATAGTTGTGGGTAGAGCTCAAAACAAATTAAAGGGAAAGATTTTTCATGCATTTAAATGGAGAATCAAGTGTCCTTCTACTTCTATATTATGGTTTATGAGCTTTTTATAAGGTTTGGAGCTCACTGTTTGATTGCTATGGGCATTGTGCTGTAACTAAAGTAATCATAATCAAGAACTTCCATCACTTTGGGAACCATCCTTTTTAGTATGGATAGAGATATTAAATTAGTTTCCACAAAAAACTCATTCATCTACTTCTATGCGTATCTATAAACATTCATATTTCTTTTTCCATCCATCCATCCATAGTTAAAAAGAACCACGATTCTTTCACAAAATAAGAAACATTTTAATTGTAGAACGATTTAAATGATTTATTTGTGATTTTTCTTTTTGTTTGAAAAATGTTTTTATTGATATGGCTCTATTGTGAGATCTCATGAAGAATTTTATCTATGTTACACACATTATGTATAATATATTTATTGATATGGTTATGTTGTGAGATCTCATAAAGAATTTTGTCTATGTTACACACATTATGTATAATATATATGCTATATGTGTCAAAAGTAGTGTATAATATATACGTATACATGTGTATGTGCAAAATTTCGGAAAAAAAATCACAAAAAATATAAATCTCAATTTTTCTTTTCAAATCTCATGATTAAAACAATTGAAGCGCGATTCAAATTGAATCGCGCTTTAAATCTCTCCTTTCGAACTATGATCCCATCGGATCCCATCCTAAACGATGCATTCCTCCCATCCATCTATTTATCCATCCAACTAGCTATCTATTTATCCATCATCCATCCATTGTGAGAAAGAAGGCATGCTTTTTATTCACCACCCAACCTATATAGCCTGTTAGCGAATGATCAAATTTATGTCAATTGGTCAACTTTCCACTAAGTGAAACCCAGTAAAACCCAAATGACAATTTGCTGGCTGGCTTATGGTCAAAAGGGTCAAATTTCGGGTAAAATTATTTTTGCATATTTGTGTAGAGCTCAATGAGAGCTATGCAACCATATATAACACTTGTCTATTAGGAACGGTTTTCCTTTTCAAATATCAAACCCTGATTTCTGAGCAAAGGTGAAAAGCAACTTATGAAGATGTGAAAAACACTTGACACTTGCATAATCTCATATATTTAGACTGTAATGATCCAATGGCTGATTGATTGACACATGACATATATAAAGCGCACACAAGACCAATATTAGTATTCGGAAAAAATAAAAAGCCAAACAAAGTTTTTACGTGAATCTTTTTCGCCAAACTTTTCATTGCTATATAAAGACCAATATGAGGACATATAGAGTATTATTTTGGAATGCTTCTCTTCAACATTGAGCTAGGGTGGTTTTCTTTAACTTGGAGGAAGTGGAGGCTTTCTTCATCAACTTCAAGGTGTGCAACATATATAGACTTCTTGTGGGTATTATCTTATATACTTGAGTCTTGCTTGAAGGAGATTTATTAGCTTGGAGGAGAGTATACTTTGGCCATTGAAGATTTGTAAGGTTCACGGACAGCTTTATCTCAAGAGCTATCTTTTTTTAACTTTGACTATTGGAATATAGTGAAAACTTTTAGAGCATGGCTTGTACATTTCTCATGTGTGCTCACTATTCTTGTTGTTTCTGCTCTCTGACTATCTCTATGACAATTTCAGCTTATTTGCTAACCATTTGGTATCAGAGCGGAAAAAGATGGAACACATAGAGAATAAATACACATGTAGGAAGATTAAATCTTCATGGCAGGTACAAATTAAGCTCAGCGAAATATTCAGCAAAGGACACCAAGTGATCAGTTTATATGAAACAGCTGAATATTACTTTGAAGAGTTGAACTCGAGGAGGGGTGATGAACATGAACATGACGGGTTTCAGCTTTTATAGAAGCAACAACATTGTGATATACAAAAAGAGGTGCAGAAAATTCAGGTTTGATGCTGGATTTCTCCACATATTTGCTTTTACAGCAACAACATTGTGGACATATAATATACAAAAAGAGGTGCAGAAATTCAGATTATATGCTGGGATTTTCTACATATTTGCTGGATAGTTAGCATTGGAGTTAACAATCAGCTTTCTAATCCTATTTGGAGTTAGTCAATGTTGTACATATGTTGGCAAACAACTTTTGGTGGTATAGAGCAAGGAAGAGTTTGTCTTCTACAGGAAGATACTTAAGACTTAATGTCAGTACGTGGTGGACAGTATGTTCCATCTGCTTGTGATGTGTATGTGTGTAGGTCATAGGTGTAGATCAGAATATATGATTCTGATTTGAGAGGCTTGGCCAACTTTGAGAATCTCGAGGATATAATTTAGTCTATATTCTATCTTAAAATAGCATCCTTTTGTTGTCTTTATCTTTAGAAAAAGAAATTTGGTTGAGGAAAGTGGCATGTATGAATACTCTTTGTGTATATGTGTGATGGAGAGTGCTCTTCATGTAAAAAGGTCTTTGTGTGTGTTTTTGGATACTTTGCATGATATGTGAGAAATATACAGGTAGCAGAATCATATATATGTTAGACATGGCTAATCTTATATATGTTAGACATGTCTGTGTATAATGTGTAATAAAATTTATGTGTGTACACCTAGTGTTAGGTTGAAGTGGAATTGCTAGCAAATGATCAAAACGTATGTCGATTTGGTCAACCTTCCACTAGGTGAAGCCCAATAAAGCTCAAATTTGAAAGACAATTTGCTGGTCAATTTATGGTTAAAATGATAAAAAATGGTCAAATTTTGGGTAAAAATCTTTTTGCATATTCTTGTAGAGCTTAATAAGAGCTATCCAACTATATATAACACTTGTGTGTCATGAGCCATTTCCCCTTCAAATATTAAATCTTCATTTCTGAACAAGTGAAGAGCCACTTATAACGATGTGAAAAGCACTTGACTAATCTCATTAAATTAGATTGTAATGATCCAATAGCTGTAATGATTGACACATGGCATATAAAAAGCCCACACAAGACCAATATTGGAGTTTGCATCAAAATAAAAAGCTAAACATAGCTTTTGCATAAAGTTTTTTCGACAAACTTTCTATTGCTATATAAAGACCAATATGAGGGCATATAGGTATCACTTTGGAGTGCTCATCTTCAACATTGAGCTAGGGTGGTCTTCTTCTACTCAAAGGAGGTGGAGACTCTTCCTCATCAACTAATGTGTGCAACATATATGGACTTCTTGTGAGCATTATCTTATATACTTGCTTGAAGGAGATTTATTACCTTGGCGGAGATTATACTTCAGCCATTGAAGATTTATGAAATTTATGGAGAGCTTGTATCTCAAGGTTTACTTTTTAGCTATCTTTTTGTAACTTCAACTATTGGAACATAGTGAAAAATTTTGGAGCATGGCTCCTTACATCTCTCATGTGGATTGTGTGCTCTCTACTCTTGTTGTCTCTATTCTCTTATTGTCTCTATGCTCTTATGTCCTAACATAGCCCTTGCTCATGCACTTGTAAAACCATCTCTAAGGTCCCAACACCCTTCATATGGCCACATTGAAAGGATGGGAATAGCCTCATGGCTCCTTGCTAGGGCCTTGGCTCCCTGAGCACTTGACCTTGACCCAAAGGAGTCCTTGTCTTTGCAGGCAAATCCAATGTTAAGCTATTGAGAGCAAATCCAATCCAACTCTCTCTCTCTCTCTCCATCTCTTCTAAAGATCATTGTTCTCAATGATAAATGGAGAAAACAAATACGTCGAAACCGGAACATATGATTCCTAGAAGTGTTAGAGAGTGAATTTGGTGTTTGGAATACTAGATACCAAAAAAATGGAGTAGATCAATAAATGTCTCTACTTAAGATCTAACATCTAGACCAACTAAGAATAGTCTTTATCATGAACATATTCTAGGAGTTCACCTAAGGCCCATGAGCCCTTATATGCACATTGCAAGTGTTTTGAATACCTCAGATTCTTATGTTTAACCTGGCTATTGACTATGATCACTTGTAAATAGAAGAGACCTTGGCAACTTGCCCTTGTTTCAATAACATTGTAGGAGAGGATTTGTCAACAATTTATAGTTTTAAAACTGTATTGAGATAGAATTGCTTACTTGAGGAAAAACAAAAATTGTGCTGATCTAAAATTGTTGAGATATTTCGGTAGTGATGTGTATGAACACACTTAGGACCGTCGGGGCACTTTTTTTCCTCTTTAGGAGGTTTTTTCCTCGCGGCTTGTATATACGCATATAACCCTAATGGGTTACTTATCTTTGTACATTCACTTGGTAATTTATTTAGTGTTGTGTTTTGCTCCAAGCTTCTTTCTTCTTCCTTGTGCTTGTCACGTGCTTTTGCAGACACAAAAATCCAACAATTGGTATCAGAGAAGGTCGTCCTTTCATCTAAGGCATCGTCAACAACCCCTATGATCACACTCTTAGAATCGCATGAAAATTGGTGAGCATACTCAGGGTGATTAGGAGTTCAAAACAGTTTTCCTTTGTGACGTCGAAATTTTGATATGAGCTTCTTTGGGCATTCAAACACACTATCACAATGTTTGTGTAGGCAACTTCACCCTTTTGTGCAAAAGACATGTACAGGCTTTGGTTCGCCAGTACAAGCGTCTCGAATCTGCTACAAGTTTAGGAGAGCTTGACAGAGTGGTTCTGTTCAACTTTTCGGGATACAACCATTTATTTGCATTAAGATATTTAGTCAGTGGCCATGGCTGAAAACAATGATGTATTCCTTATGTTGGTTGTTGAGGATAGGTTAGATGGTACTTTTTACCCATTGTAGGCATATATGATGCATCATGTATTGGTAGCAAAAAGATTGTGGAATATTGTAGAGGATGTTGAAAGTCCTACTATGTGCAAATACAATTATTGAAGGTGATGTAGATTGCATTGAAGATGAGGATTTTCAAATTCCTGTTTGTTCTTCGATTCTTGCTACACCTAGTATAGAGCAACTTTGTTGGGATGGCAAAGATGCTTTGTCACTTGCATTGATAGCTTTGTCTGTCAAACATGCCATCATCCTTCACATTCACTCTTGCAAAACAACAAAGGATGCCTTGAATACACTTATCACTTTATACTAGGCAAGAAATGAGGCTCCTGTTGCAATGATTCATGTGCAGTTCAAGATTCCTGTACAAAGCTTTGGCATGCACGCTTTGGTCATCTAAACTATGCTAATGCTAGTTTGCAATGCGTGTAGAAGTCTGAAATGGTGTACTCTCTACCCAAACTTGAGGCACCTTGTAAACATGTCTGTGAATGCTGTATTTTGGGCAAAATGCAGTGTTCATCCTTCATCTTTCCCTAAAGATGGTTCAGTTTGAGCTACCCATGAATTGCATCTTTTTCATGGTGATGTTTGTGGTCCTATATAGACACCTTCTTTTGGGGACTACCTTTACTTCGTGACTTTCACTGATGATTTCTCGAAGCATGCATGGGTGTATCCATTGAAAGTAAAGTCCGAAGCGTTTTGTGCTTCAAACAACTTTTGATTATGGCGGAAAATCTGTTCGCATGGAAATTGGGCATTCTCCGTTCTGATCGATGGGGGGAATACATGTCTTTTGATTCTAATGCATTTGTGGCTGAGCATGGGATAAAACATAAATGTACTACGCGGTATACACCTCAACAAAATGGAGTTATTGAAAGAAAGAACATCTCTCTCATGGAGCCAGGTTTTACCACATAGCTTCTGGCTTGAGCCCGTTATGTGTGCAACATATGTACTTAATAGGTGTCCCGCCAAAGCAATGCAGTCTATCACTCCATATTAGGCTTTGCATGGTCCCAAGCCATCTATGGTTCGTCTGTGTGTCTTTGGTTGTCTGGCATATGCATTGATGCCTGAACAACAACACAAGAAATTGGATGATAAAGAAGTGAAATATATGTTTGTTGGGTACAATTTCGAATGTAAAGGCTATCGTTTGTATCATCCACGAACTGAACACATTTTGGTTAGCCGTGATGTTGTTTTTGTTGAAGATGCAATTCAGCCATTACTTTCATGTACCAAGGAGAGTTTAGTTAGCTCTAGAGATGAGTATGATACTTTACTTCCTCTTTTTTATAGGTGGGCGATGAAGTGCTGGTCCAAATGAGGCAATTTCTCATCTTTTACAGGCTCCACATGATGATGCAGAGCATTCCATTTCTGATGCAGATTACATGATGCGCTTGTTGATGAGAGGACTTATATAGAGGAGACAAAAACTATGCCTAAATGGTTGGTGCATACTTTGAGAGAGAGCAAATTAGATCTACCTCTATCATATCGTACTCGTTCAGGCTCTCATGGTGTTTCCTTTGCATCATATTGCTATGCAAAGGTTGCCTCTAGTCTTTGTGATGAGAATGAGCTTGTTTCTTTTGATGAAGCACAAACTTCAGAAAATTGGGTGGCTTTTATGCAATCAAAATATGATGCTATTATGAAAAATGGTACCTGCTGTTTATGTGATTTGCCTCGAGGCAAAAAGGCCATTGACACTAAATGGGTATACAAGCTCAAACATAAGCGTGATGGAACAACTGACAAGTATAAGGCTAGGCTTGTTGCATAAGGTTATGCTCAAGAGAGAGGCATTGATTTTGATGAGACCTTTGCACCCACTTGTCGAATGACCAATGTTCGTAGCATCTGTGCACGGCTCATCATGGTTGGAACTTGGAATGTACATCAATTGGACATTAAAGCTTCATTTCTAAATGATGACTTACATGAAGAAGTGTATGTATTTGAGCCCCATGGTTTTTGTGCAGAAAGGGCATGAAAACAAAGTGTACAAGTTGAAAAAGGCATTATATGTTTTGAAGCAAACACCACGTGCTTGGTATGAAAAGATACATGCCTACTTGATTGCACATGGTTTTAAGAACAATCCAAGTGAGAGCACGTTATATGTTAAGTGTGCAGATAATATACTTCTGCTCATTGTTGTGTATGTTGAGACATGCTGCTCACTTGTCCTAATGAGAAGCACATTGCTGATTTTAAGGTTGATTTGTATGTCTCTTATGAGATGTCAGATTTGGGGCATTTGCATCATTATTTGGGCATTCAATTTATGCAAGTTGATGGGGGAATAACTTTGTGGCAAACAAAATATATTGACACATTATTGTAGTGTTTTGGCTTTGAAGATTGCAAACATATTGCCACTCCTATGGAAACAGGTTTACGGTTGAGTCTTCATGATGTTGGAAATGCATTTGATGTTGTTCTCTATCAGTAGGTTGTTGGATGCTTGATTTACTTATTCATAACTTGGCTTGATATTTTATTTGTTATCTCTCATATGAGAAAGCTTATGCATTGCCGAGGTGTGAAGCATTGGCAGATGGTCAGACGTGTCTTTTGCTACTTGAGTGGTACTCGGGCACGTGGATTGTTTTATCCCAAGGGGGGATCATTACGGCCACATTTGCATGCTTTTTCTATCTTGGATTGGGCTTGTTGTTATGACACTCGTGTGTCCTCGAGTGGGTTTTGCTTCATGCTTGGTAGCTCATGCGTATCTTGGTTGAGCAAGAAGAAGCCTACTGTGGCCACTATTGAGTGTATGGCTCATACATCTTTTGACTGATCTGGGTGTTGGTCAGTCTTTTGCCACCATCATCTTCACAAGAGTCAGAGCACATTGGCAGATGTGAGGAACCCTATGTTCCATGATTGCACAAAGCACATTGAGGTGCATTATCATTATGTCCGAGAGAGGTTCTCTGCTCGAGAGATCAGTTTGGCATATGTGTCCACACATGATAACATTGGAGACCTTTTCACAAAGGTCTAGGGAAAAGTTTGAAGCTTTGTGCAAAGCTTTGGGTTTACTTCCTTTTGTGGATTCATCTCTTTCCACATAGCTTAGCACTTCCTTATACATGAGTGCAAGCTCCTTGTTCACCGCATCACTCCCAAGGGGAATTTGTTGACATATTTCGGTAGTGATGTGTTTGAACACACTTAGGACCCGTGAGCACTTTTTTCCCTCTTTAGGAGGGTTTTCCCCCGGCTTGTATATACGCATAGAACCCTACTGGGCTAGCTATCTTTGTACATTCACTTGGTAATTCATTCAGTGTTGTGTTGTGCTCCAAGTTCTTCTTCTTCCTTGTGTTGTTCGCATGCTTCCGCATACCTAAAACTCGAGCAAAAAATATGATTCGACTATGGAACTTCCACAAACTCTTGTTTAAATAAGATATCATAAAAAAAAACTGCCATTAAACAAGTAAAGGATGATCACAACTTGCAAACTTATGACATATCCACAAACTATGATATAAAACATTTAAGGATTTTTCAAATCTTGAAACATTACTAGGTATAAACTATCGCTTTATCAATAACTTAGTGAATTCTAGTCCAACATGTATGAATTTGTAAGAATGAGATACTAAGAGCCTTCTTTGTATCTCAAATGTGTCGAACTCACATGACAAATGACCTCAAGGTTTCTAATTTTGGAGGGGAATCTGACTTATTATGAGTAAGGAAAAATGTTTATGACATTTTTTGATGCGTGAAATGCATACATATACATCACTACTTAAACATAAATAGAAAGCTAAACAAAAACAAAGCCATTAGGATTGCAAAGTCCAAACTCTAGAGTAACATTTGACATTAGGTAAATGGTAAACCATGCAGTGTGGTCCATAATAGAAATGATCAAATCATGAAAACTGAGTCACAAATGAGAACATAGATGATGTATTATTGTATTATATATCATGTATGTAAAAGCAATCAATTGTTAATTTGTTAGTCTCCTCAATTTCATCATCACGATCATTATCATCATGAACATTATCATCAACATCATCATTATCATATGTAGATGAGAGATCCTCTTCTGCGTCTGGATATCTCTAAGTGATGGAACTAATAGAAGTGGGGAATTTACTCTATTGCATCTCAAGCAATCTTTCATGAGCATGCTCTTTTTCAATAATATCTAAAGTAACTTCCATTTTTTCAAAACCCCTTTATTTTATCCTTGTTGCAAGCCAAAGATTTGTATGAATGTAAGTCAATTTTTCAGTGTTTATCGAGAAAAGTTTACTTCTTTTAGTATGAATCAAAGAGAATGTTCCGATTTCTCTCACAAGGGAAAGCACAAGTACCTTGTAAGAGAATATGAAGAGTCAATGCCTGCCAATTGGATGTATGTGCCCCAAAAATCTCTCACCATTTCACAATGTGATGCATTTTTTTGGATCTCTAACAAGTGGTATTGCATATGCACTAGATATAGACTTATAAATATCTAACCCATCACACAATACAGCTTATTTATCGAGGTCATCATGTGTATATGTTTCAATTACATCCATGCAACAATTATTTACTTCTTTATCCTTCTCAAGAGATTTCTCTCTCCAAATAGGATGCAAAACATATGCTTCAATTTGAAGGGTAGAATATAGCTATTCTAGCCCTCAATGCATAATGGTCTTACTCTATCAATGCTATCCATTTTTCTGATTTTTTTCTACACTTATAATTTGTTGGATGGAGACACTTAGATGACTACATATACAGAGATGACTACCTCCAAATCAGTAATCATATACACTTACAACTGCACACATAGAGAAATACCACAAAATCAACATAGATAATTGAATAGATTATCTCTAGTGTTTGTGTACAAAAGTCCAGCATGCTCTTGGACAAAGTGCCTACTCGAGAAAACAAGCATACAAAAGGGGGTTCCCTTGCACACTTCAGAGAAAAGCAGAGCTCAATGAGGTGCTCAATAGTACACAAACACGATAAAAGATATACAACATAAGAGCTATGTGCAATAACACGTCCCATATGAGTGCCAAGTAGCTTCTTATATAGATGTTGGGTGGCCACATGAGTGGCTTTGCACGTACTAGGAAATCCATGGAAGGTGAAAAGGGCGCATTGGCCTAAAAATCATACTGTATCTGGCCCTTTATTGGGAGAGGTCACCATAGACTTCTGCACTTTGAGAGAAGACAACTCTAAGACCCCTTGTGTTGGTCTTCCATTTGCCTTCGCGCTTAATTTGCCACATTCTTGTTTGGTCCACTACCCTCCTCTTTGATCGAATGCCATCAGACATGTCGATTGATCATCAACATTGGTTGTCTACCATCAATTTTTGGTCAACTTATGTTAAGTGGTATAGCTTGAGGTCGACGATAGTCCTTGATTCACTAGACATCCTTCAAGTTTGGTCGATTGACCACAACATTGGTCGACTGGATATCCTTCAAATTTTGTTGACTACCAAAACTTTGGTTGATTGCCCATCACATTTTGGTCGACCATTGAAGACCCAAAAGATCGGTCGATTGCTGCCCATTAGATCTCTGTAATGCATGTGAGAGAGAGAGAGAGAGAGAGAGAGAGAGAGAGAGAGAGAGAGAGAGAGAGAGAGAGAGAGAGAGAGAGAGAGAGAGAGAGAGAGAGAGAGAGAGAGAGAGAGAGAGAGAGAGAGAGAGAGAGAGAGAGAGAGAGAGAGAGAGAGAGAGAGAGAGAGAGAGAGAGAGAGAGAGAGAGAGAGAGAGAGAGAGAGAGAGAGAGAGAGAGAGAGAGAGAGAGAGAAGAAAGAAAGAAAGTCATATTAACGTCTTCTGGAGGCCAAACTTGGCCTATGAGACAAAAACCATGTACAAGTGTAGTAACCCTGTGTAGAAGATAAAATGAAATAAAAAGTATATCGCTACACAAAGCTATATAGGGCTGGAAAAGGCTGGGGAGACGTGGCTCTGACTCTGCAGATAGTGGCCACCTAATACATGGGGGGATCCAAAATGTGAGTAAAACGCCCTAGCTACTGGTGATGGGTGGAGGTGGGTGTAGTATGTGGTACGTCAGTGGTGGTCTGAGTGCCTCTTGAAGGAAGACAACCCAGGGGGTGGTGGTACGCCTATGCTCCATCATGTGGTCGTAGGCAATCCTGATGCGTGAGATATCCTCCTGATATGGTCGTGGTCGACGATATCCGCCCATGCGTGGTCGGTGCCGTGCTCTCTGTGCTGCTGCCTGGTGTAGCGTGAGCCCTATAGATGGACCTCTGTGATGTAGCTCAACTCGCTGAAAGAACTGCGTAATGGTCTGCTTGGTACTCACCCGTGGCTGATGTATGGGCTGTAGTGACCGCTCTCGCCTCTCGTATGCTGCTGTGAGAAAGCGTCCCAAACGTCTCTGGTCTCCCATAGTCATGCACAGCTGGAATGACTCCTCGATCTGGAACTGTGCTCGTAGGTCTAAGTATGCTGGACATCTGATAACAAAATGCTCCTCACTCTCTACCTCTGTCTGGCATACTGGGCACCACCTCTCCTCATGGGGGACTCCCCTGGACAGACCCCTCTCAATCTCGAGCTGATGTGATGAAACCCGGAGCTGCCCAATGACGACTCGTAGGTGGTGGGGAAGGTAGGTCTGCATGTATCTCGGAATCTCGATGAAGCCCGTGCCCGATATATGTAGAAAATGCTCGCGGTAGTAGAGCATTTTCGGTGGCAATGTACCCCTAGGGCTCACCCATGTCCTCTGTATGTATGTATGTATGCCATATCTCCTGACGAATGATCCTATTCCTCTCTTGATGAGAGAGCGAGTAGGTGGGTGCATGAGAGTCGTACTGTAGTGGTGGTAGCCTGTCTATGTCAAAGCCATGGTGGGCAAGCCAGTCTCGTGTCTGTGCATACCATGAGGAGGTGTCGCCTGCTAATGCCATATCACGTGATGCCTCGAAAGCACGATAAGCAATGCGCTCTGTATCCATGTTCCGAAGTCTGTGTAATAGGCATACTGTCTGGAATAGTGCCTCAACTAGCATCGGTGGTGCAGCGAGCTCTGCTCTAATGATATCATGTGGTACTGAAGGCTTGCTGCGGATAAGTCCGGCAATCATGAGGATCTGTGGCCTCTCTAATGCTGTCCATACTGATGTAGCTAATCCTGGTCCCCATATGGCTGCCCCATACATGAGCGCTGGCGTAACCAAAGTGTCAAAGAGCCACTCCTTTGTGCGGGGCTCCTGAAAATATGCCTGGTGGCACTGTCTCTCCATCAAAGCTAGTGCTGCGTACCCACGTGTGATGCGGTCACGGGTTGCCTGAGCCATAGAGAAGACCCCTGGTGCTGCTGTAAATGTCACCTCCAAGTAAACATATGATCCGACCACCTCGATCGGTCCACCTGTTGCTGTGAACAAACTATGTCTGCGTACCTGTGCTGATGTATGAAAGATCAAGACCTTGGTTTTACCAAGGTTCAGAGATAACCCTCTGTGTCTGCAAAAGTCATCTAGGCCGTGTAGATGATGCTGTAGATCTTCTGCAGACTCTGAAACCAATACAATATCATCAGCGTATAAAAGAATATGGACAGTGGACCCGTGTACCTCAATGCCATCTCCCCCCTGCTGCTGTATGAAGTCCACTATCTCATCAATGTAGAGACCAAAGAGGGTGGATGAGAGAGGGCATCCTTGCTTCACCCCGATAGTGCTAGCAAGTGGATCAGATAAGCCCCCTGGACATCTGACTCTACCAGATACTCTCTCATATAAGGCGTAGATCCCCCATATCATCTCCTCCGGAGCTCCGATGTCAAGTAGTCGTCTGAAGAGTCGATCCCTGGGAACAGTGTCAAATGCTTTGCGGAAGTCCAGAAAGCAACAATATAATCTCCTCTTCCTCACCCTTGCCTAGTCGATCAGGCATCTGAGAGTGAAGATGTGGTCAATGGTAGAGTAATCTCGTCTGAAACCTGCCTGTCCTGGAGCCGTGATGCCCTTCCTCTCAGCGAGAGTACTCAACTTTGTCTCTAGTACCGCCCCATATAACTTGGCCAATATAGGGCCAATCATGATCGTCCGGTATGTAGCTGGATCCATAGTATCACATGACTTATGAATGGGCACTATGGTGTGCTCAATCCATGAGTCTGGGAACCCTTCAACCAATGCACGGTTGAAGAGATGGGCAATGAGCGGTGCGAGAGTCGTGCCTCCATAGATGAGATGCTCTGCCTGTAAACCGAAATGATCATGGGCCCTGCCATGCTGCAGCCGGGCAATAGCGCGTCCCACCATAGTGGGTGTGAAGAAGTCACAGGTAGTAGGACGTGGGCTCTGTGGTCTGGGAATGGGAGGCTGGTCTGGGATCTCGTATAGGCTCCGTGCATAGCTATGCCAAGTACTCGGGTCTCGGATAGGTGTCTGCTGTCTCCTCTCTCTCAAATGTCGCCATGCCACTACACTGTCTCGACTCATGAGCAAATGGTAAATATCCCAATACTGTCTCTCCTCCCAATCTTGCGATTTGCGGCGAGTAAGGCTCTGCATGCGACGCTGTGCCTGTGTGTGTGTAATATCTCCTCTATGCTCTAAAATCCGTAGGTGCTTCCGCAGCTCACGACAGTCTGCATCATACCAACGGTTTTGGGGCATGGATCCTGTGCGTGGAGGGTGCATATGTGTGCGGTGTGGGAAGCTGCGGAGAGATGAGTCCTGTAGGATGGAGGTGATATGTGATGTAAGTGTGTCCAAAGGTGAGAATGGATCGAGGGAGAGTAGGTAGGTGTGTAAATGGTGTGCATAAACGTGTGAGAGCTCGTGTGTGAAGTGTATCGTGGTATGTATCTGAGTGGGTGAGGGAGGGCCTAATGGAATCGGAGATGAGAGTGTGAATGTAATAAATGTGTGGTCAGCACCGAGTGGGCGTCGTCCAATACTAAGTGAAGGGATGAGTGAAGCTCTAGAGGTAGTACCCAAAATGTAGTCGACTGTGCTCTCACCTCCCCCGTGAGGGAAGCAAGTAAATCCGCCTGAACCTGGCCACCGATTCATCTCGTTATATATAACGAGATGATGTCGACTGCCTAGCTCGAGTAGATGTCTGCCATAGCCGGTGGTGTCCTGACCCGTATCTTCCGATACTCTGCTGATGCTAATCTCAACAGGGTCTCTGGCCCTCATGAGATGCGGGTGATCCATGTCATATGCCTCGCACTGATGCGACTGAGTGCGGCCATTGAAGTCCCCCATAAGGAAGACTTCACCAAGTGTGCTGTAATGTAGTATCTCATCTGAAAGCGCTGTGTATGGTGAGTCTCTATCTCGGATCGGTCCCCCCAGATCCTGTCTTGCGTATCGAGATCCGCCTGGTGGGAAGTAGCATATAGCAATGTAAATCGAGCTCCCCTGTGCTATCTCTATGCGAACCTACATGTATCGTGCCTCCTCATCTCTACCTATAATATGGATCCGGCTTTGTATCTCCTGTCGAAATACGATGGCCACTCCTCCCGATCCTCGCGCTGTACTCTGTCTTGTCGTAGTCTTGAATGCAGATTCCCAATGAAAACCTGCAATGCGTGGTAGACCTCTCTCTGGGCTCTCGTGTGTCTCTGTGATGCACGTAAAGTCATGTGATGCGAGGATCTCCGCGACTCTGTCTGGTCGCGTCCAGAGTGCCCTGTTGCAGTTCCACACTGCTTCTCTGAGTGGTGTCTCCTGGTGTAGTGATGTCTCATAGGCCTCATGGCCCTATTTGATAGGGCGTCCATCTATGAAGACCTTACCATCACGGTAAAAGGGCTTCCTCCCCTCTCGACGTGCCTGGAGTATCTGTGGCATGCAAGCGCGTCGGTGTGCCACCTGCATACGCTTGAGGTCCTCGTCCATGTAGAGAGTGCCGCCGGGTAGTCCACGTAGTACCGATCGACGTCTAAAAAAGACGGTCCGTGCCTCCTCCGAACTCATCTTGAGGATGAGTGCTCGCAAACGTGATGTATCCCTCCCAACCCTCCATGCGTTTGTGTAAGGCATGCTCTCGTATCCAAGTCGATGGCAAATGTCAGTGGCGTCTGCCTCCGGTGATACCCCTTCGGGTAGGCCTGTAATCCGAATGTGAAGTCTTTGAGTGTGTCGAAGCCTCTCCTCCTCAAGTGTATCTTGGACTCGTGTGAGCTCTTCTTTCTGCACGTCTTCCCTAACTTCCTTCTTAACCGTTTTGTGTACTACTTCCACCCATGACTCTCGAGTAGATTCTACCTCCGTTTTGATTTCCTTCTTTATTTCTTCCTTGAGTATCTCCACGTTGGAGATCTCCCCCTCTTCTTTCATGTGCTCATAAGCTGTCCTCCAATGGTCTCTTTCTTCTGTGAGAGTCTTCACTTGTTCTTCCAGTCCTTTGACTTTATTCATTACTTGTTCTTGGAGTCCTTTGAACTTTTCCATCATCTTTCGTATCTCCATATTGAGGTTGTGGTCTGCTTCCTTTTTGGCCTCTTTGAGAGCTTTAGCGCTAAGGTCGTACACTTCCTTCCGGTCCATGGGAGCCATTTCAAGGTTTAGGATTAGGGCTCGGGTAGAGAGAGAGAGAGAGAGAGAGAGAGAGAGAGAGAGAGAGAGAGAGAGAGAGAGAGAGAGAGAGAGAGAGAGAGAGAGAGAGAGAGAGAGAGAGAGAGAGAGAGAGAGAGAGAGAGAGAGAGAGAGAGAGAGGTTCTTAGGGTTTGGGATTAAGGGTTTGGTTCTGGAGTTAGAGTTAGGTTCATTTTGGGTTCGGGTTAGGGTTAGGGTTAGGGTTAGATGTTGCGGTCTTCTTCCTTTTTGGCCTCTTTGAGAGCTTTAGCGATAAGGTCGTCCACTTCCTTCCGGTCCATGGGAGCCATTTCAAGGTTTAGGATTAGGGCTCGGGTAGAGAGAGAGAGAGAGAGAGAGAGAGAGAGAGAGAGAGAGAGAGAGAGAGAGAGAGAGAGAGAGAGAGAGAGAGAGAGAGAGAGAGAGAGAGAGAGAGAGAGAGAGAGAGAGAGAGAGAGAGAGAGAGAGAGAGAGAGAGAGAGAGAGGGAGGGAGGGAGGGAGGGAGGGAGGGAGGGAGGGAGGGAGGGGGGGGGGGAGGGGGAGAGGGGGGGAGGGGGAGGGGGGGAGGGGGAGGGGGGGGGGAGGGGGAGGGGAGGGGAGTGGAGGGGAGGAGAGGGAAGGGGAAGGGGAAGGGCGGGGGGGGGGGGGGGGAAGGGAGGGAGAGAGAGAGAGAGAGAGAGAGAGAGAGAGAGAGAGAGAGAGAGAGAGAGAGAGAGAGAGAGAGAGAGAGAGAGAGAGAGAGAGAGAGAGAGAGAGAGAGAGAGAGAGAGAGAGAGAGAGAGAGAGAGAGAGAGAGAGAGAGAGAGAGAGAGAGAGAGAGAGAGAGAGAGAGAGAGAGAGAGAGAGAGAGAGAGAGAGAGAGAGAGAGGAGGGGGGAGGGGGGAGGGGGGAGGGGGAGGGGGAGGGGTCTGTTAGTTACTTTACGTTCTATTCAAATGCTCCTCTTTCACTTGGTTCCAAATCTTTAACCGCAATCGTTCTCTTAGCCACGTGGGTTCTTGGGAGTGGTAGGGGTCTGTTAGACAGAGGCCCTGTACTATTTTCCCAACTTTTCACACACTCATAAATACTCCATCACGTCTTAGCCCAGTGGTTGATTCTGACTACTGACATTTATTCGGCATGCGGAAACTTAGGACTTCTGGACTGAATCTGTTATAGTAATGGAGCAGAGGTCCTGTTCTGACTTATAACTAATAGAATACTCAACTTCATTAATTGGATACTACTCAATATGCTGCTTCCGTGTGACAGATAGGTATACCGAACAATAATACAACAGACAGATATAATCGAGATTACGCAAACTTATCGTATACCAACTCAAGCAACAAGTTTCTACCCCAGTTGACAAACTTACCAATGCTTCTGTTCACGTACAGACCTTTACCGATACAAGTTCTTCCTAAGATCGGAATCCTCAGTGAACGCAGACTATTGTATCGAATCTGGTCACTTAACCGAAAAAATACTAAAATGCAAATGATTCACTTCGACCTTACACAGTCTCTCGCAGGATGACAAACCACACTATTTCGTGACGAAAAAGATCCAGAACCGTATATAACTTATCACCAAACAGACTCACAACACAAGACTACCGAATAGAACTCGGCCCGACAGGAAGAATAGCAGAATAGTTAGATGCGAATAGAATAGAACAGAACTCAATATTCTCATCAACACCTCATACATGGTCTCAAACAAGATGCTCGCAATTTCCCAAATGGGATCAATAGAACAGACAGACAGAACACCTATACACACAATGCTATACTTGCAATTTCCAAACACTTCGGTTCGAGACGTAATCAACCCACTCACTACAATACCTAACAGAAGCAGAGGCTCTTCCCAAAAAAAACCGGTCTTTACCGCTTTCCTTTGTGCGCTTTAAATAGAAGTCTGCTACAATGTTTCCGCGAATCCACTTTTTACGGCACCTGTCCGGGTTCATCCGTCCTGGTTCGGCGGCCCTCTAACACTGGCACGCACGGTGGACTCGAACCCGCAGGTGCATTACTGTTGGCAACATCCTTTTGCACTGCCTGTCGGTCCATGCCAGGGTTTGACTCCCCAATCCTTTCTGACCGCACTTGTTCTAGTGGCGGAACAAGTATAGCCAGCCATCTCCTGCGAAAAAGTGTCCAGCTATTTTGAACACGGCTATCCAACTGTTGTTTTAATAAGTCGATGTCCACATTTGTCATCAATGTGGCATTTAGTTCTACGCCCTCATCTTTTAATATCTGCTTTTCGAACTCCTGCAATACTTGTATCCTTGACTGCAAAATTTCATTTTCGGCTTGCAGGTGAGCATTCAGGGTAGAAAAACTTGACATTTCGGTTTGAATTTGTGTTTGGATAGTTTGCTTCCACTGATTAAAGTCTTGGACACATTTTTTTGCGGTGATCAATTCTGCCATTAGATGCCGGTTGTTACTCTGTAACACCTGTATTAAAGCTTCTTTGTCATCCAATTCTTTTTGCATCTGTGTCATTACTGAATTGGACTTAGTCATCGTGGCCAATAATAACTCGTTTTTGTGCTGAATCACTTGTTCTTGTTGCCGTAAATATTGAGAAACCTCTTGGAGTTGGTTTTGCATCCTTATGACAAAATCGGGTTCGGGGTCATCCGGTGCTTGCTCTGGACTGGCAGTTGGCAAGTTGTCTTCCATTCGTCGTTTAATGGACAGCCGAACCGGCGTCCCTACTGTCTCATTCTGTGCGCTGTTACCTGTGTGGAATAAAGATGCAGACGAGGTGGAGGGTTGAGCTGCTTCCTCAGGCTCTGTGTGGTGTTCTGAATTTATTTGATCATGTTCACCGGGATAAAAAGGGGGGGACCAGTGTAACTGCTTATCCTTTACAGATTGGACAAAATTAAATACAGCAGCTAAATAGTGTGCTTTTGGTGTGGGATCTTCTCTTATCCCCGACAATGATTTGTGCGTAGAGGTGGTCATAGAGCCAATGTGTCCAGCTAACCGGAGCTCCTGCTTTGGCATGTAATAGGGAAGAAAAATTTTCTTTCGACATTAAGTCGAATTTTACTAGTAAACAAAGCTTTTCTAAATACCATTTAAATTGTTCTCGTCGGTGATAGGTGGCGTTTTTCAACATGTAATACCGTCGGGGGCCTTCACAATCGCCAAATTCCTTCTTCAGGTCCTCATTTGAACATTTAAGATATCGAGCACCATCATAGAGTGGTAGTTTAAATACGGCTGAGACGAGCTGGGGCGAAAATCGTACCTGATTGAGAATGAAGCCGCTGGTTTGTCGCATGCGATGTAATTGGTCCTCTGCGTCGTCATTAGCAATCCACTGTTTCCACGGTAATTGGGCAAACTGGAGGAGCCCTATCTTTCGTAGCCAGTCTTCATTCTTTTGCGATTTGATGTCGAGCTCGATTTTAAATTCGGTGGAGAATTTATGCTGAGTCTTTTCTGATGCAGAAGTTACTGCGTCATCTGCTTCATCTTGTAGGGTAGTATCTGTTGTCGTTACCACATGGGTCTGCGTATGGGCGCGCTTTCTGAGTTGCCAACGGAGAATGTCAGATTCGGACATGCTTGGTTAAGGGTTGTTGAGAAGAATATGCTGGAAGTTGCTAACAGGTGCTGAATCTCGAAGAATGCTAATTTAGAAAGCTATACTCTGTAAACGCATTTTATAAACACCGGTGCTTGAACGGCCATTTGCTCTATTGATTGTATGTCAGTAGGACATGACTCTTCCCTTCCTTGATAATATTTGTATCAGAGTAAAAATCATTATGCCGCGTGTTATACTGTAGATTGGTGCTAGACTGAACAAGACTTTTCATGTGCGAAAATGTCAGAAAACCAAAAGTTGATTATCATATTCATACATTATGAATTTGGATGGGCGAATATACTTATTCTTCGATGAGACCTTCGAGATACATAGTCCTAGCCGATCTAAATGTTCGAGCTATCTTTTTCTTAAGAGTTTCTAATAGTTGTTTTAGCGTATCAGGCTCTAGAAGCTGCGCATCTATTCTAGCAAAGCTAAGTGCGATTGCTTCGGTGAGCACATTCTCGGCCTGGGTCTGCACAAAAGCTTCCTGTAGATAGAAATCGTTGGATAGTGCGGCGTCCTTGGAAGTCTTCATTTCGTCCAGTTTGGTCTTTAGCTCTGTAATATACTCTTTCTGGTTGCGCACTTGGTTGTCTAGTCGTTCAAACTGCTGAGTTTGGAAATCCAGAGTTTTCTTGAATGCATCTCGATCTTTGCGCATCCTGTCGATATCCTTTAAGTGTTGGCCTTCCCGTATTAGTTGTGTTTTGAGGATACTGTTAACTTCATTTGCGCATTCTTCGGCTCGCCATAACTGTTCTTGGATTTGTTCGGTTTCTTTCTGTTGATCCTGATTCTTCTGGATGGCTTCCTGCAATTGAGTCTTCGTCTCTGCGATCAATTTTTCGAGGGAGGCGTTGATATCTTCTTTTGCGTGGATGGTGGCCTTCAGGGCTTGGATTTCTTCATGCGCTGCGTGTAGGAGTCGATCTTTGGCTACAAGTTGCTCGAGGGCTTCATCTCGTTGCTCTACTAGGGTCTGTTCTGCCGAGAATTTGGCTTGGAGCTCTGCTAACTGAGTCTGGAGCTGATGGTTCTCAATCTTTGTGGCTTCGATTTCTTCCTGGAGGGGGGTGATGTCAGCTTCCAGTACGTCGACCTTGTATTGATATTCGGCCTTCAGGTTGTCCGTGGCTTCCTTAAATTGTATGGGCAGTTGGTGTGATAACTGCATGAGGAATTGCCCCATGGAGGCTAGTTCCGAAAATACGGTGGGTGGTGGTGGTTGACGAGGCTGAGAGGAGGTATCGGTGAGGAGATTCTGAGAATTTGGCGGAGAGTAGTTAGGGGAGGAAGAGGAGGAAGGTGTAGGTTCAGAACCGGGTCGGCTGGATGGTTCCAGTGGGAGGTCGGGGTTGACAGGTGGGGTAGGCAGAGCAGAGTCAATTGTGGTTACCTTTGCAACGGTCTGTTGTTCGGCTTCTGTATGATTGATGGCCGCGATTAGTTCATCCAATGCTTTTGTGGCGGTTTCCGGTTCGTCCTGTTGATGCTCAGATTCCTTTTCGGTGGACAGTATCTCTGTATCTGCTTGGTTTTGTTGGTCTTGTTGCTCTGTCGAAGTGTCGTTGTGTATTGAAGTGGCGGTGTCGTGGTAAGTTTCTTCTTGCTTATCTTCTTCGGCGTCGTGTTTCTTTCCGGCGGATCCTTGGACTTCACTTTCTGAAGAGCTGATCTTGATTCGCTTCGTGCGGAAGAGTTGATTGATCTCTTCGTCGTCTTCTTCAGTTTCCTCGAGTGGTTGTGCTGAATCTTCGTGCCTAAGTGCTGGGCCTGTGGGTGGGGGTTGTGCGGCGAGAATGGTTGGGAAGAGGAAGGAGATGATGTGGGGAAGGCGAGAGTGCGGAGAGCTTCCCTTCTGGAGTTGTTTTACTATAGCGACGGATTCCTTATGGATTCGTTGGAAAAAATAAGAGGCAAAGTTGACAGGTTCGCGGGTGGCTAATTCTAGGGCGGAATAGAAGGGGCGAGAGATGCCGTAGGTTCGTTTTTGCAGGTTGAGGATTGCTATGAGGAATTGTAGGGCGGATCGTTCGGGTTCTGGGCGGCAGAGAATGGCATATTCGTTTGATGAGGAGCGGGGAAAGAGTGCGGTCATGCGAGCGACAGGGATGCTAGGGCCATTTTCGCGTCCTTGCGGGGTGAGGCGGTAGGCTGCAGAGAAGGCTTGGAAGGTGATGACGGTTCTATATGGGAGGGAAGGGAAAACCCACTGTCGTTCGGTGATGGGGAATTGGGCGATGGCGTGGATGATTTGCGCAGAGAAGGGATGGGCTTCCACTGAGTGCCAGGGAAACTTAGCGAAATTGGCCAATCCTCTGCAGCGCAGGTATTCGCCGACGTCTGTCGGGATACCATCACGGAAAGCAGCGTAGTTGGCTAGTGCTTCCATGGTGTTCACAGGTAACACAGAAGACAAGGATAATACGTATAGTCTCGAGAACACAATAGTGTTGTAGCGCAACCGAGGGGGTTAAATAAGGAGAACACGGTGGGGGGGAAAAGGGGGGTGGGTATCATTGTGCGGTGCGAGAAAGGTACTGTTTGCATGCGGGTGTGTGTGCTTGAGTGACCGGTAGGGAGAGGCGGCTGGTAACATAAAGATTCGTACAAAACACTACTAAAAAGGGAGAAAAGAAAAAAGAAAAACACAAAAATTTATACAAAACGCGGTTCGCCGCCGAATAATTTAATGCGTACTAATAGTGGGATAATACGGCCGCAGCTTCGACCCATTGATTACCTTTGAAAGTGGATTTCCGGTCAACGTAGTCAACCGAAAAGTTTCCGGACCGATTTGTTCTGAGATCTTGAAAGGGCCGAACCATCGTAGTTTGAATTTTCCTGCTGCTCTATCCGATTTTGCGTTATAGAAGAGTACAAGCTTGCCTACCGAAAAGATTGGAGTCTTCAAATATCGATCGTGTGTCTTGGCTTGCCTTAGTTGAACTTCGCGCATAGTTAAAAAACTGAGCCATCGGTGCTCATCAAGTTCTCTGAGTGCGTCCATTCGCGCTATCAGTGAGTATTCCGGTAGCATTTTCTGAGTGATTGCTACACGCAGACTTGGGATGACTAATTCCATGGGTGCTATTGCTTCTAAACCATAAGTTGGTTTGAAAGGTGTCAAGCCTGTTGTTACCTTATATGTAGTCCGGTAAGCCCATAATACTGCAGGTAGTAGTTGATCCCATCTTTCCGGTGCTTCCATGATCAATTTCCGGAGGATATTCAAAAGTGATTTGTTTGTACTTTCGGCCAATCCATTGGCACGTGGATAATAAGGAGAGCTAAAATTATGTGTGACCTGGAATGATTGTGTAAGAGCCTTCATTAGATTGTTCACAAAGTGAGTGCTTTGATCTGAGACAATTTCCAGGGGTAAGCCAAATCGTGGGAAGACATCCGTGAGTAGACATTTTGCTACCGTGACCGCTGTAGCAGATCGTAAAGCCCATGCTTCTGCCCATCTTGTTGCATAGTCTGTACAGGTTAGTATGTATCTGTTGTTACTGAAGATTGCTGGGGGTGTGATTGGACCAATAAAATCTAATCCCCATTTCTGAAATGGTTCGAGTGGCAAGATAGGTTGCAGAGGAAAAAGATGCCTTTGCAAAGGCTGACCAGTTCTTTGACAAGTATCACATTGTTTAACAAACTGTGCGACATCTCTGTACATTGTTGGCCACCAGAGACCTCCTTGCAGAATTTTCCGTTGAGTTAAGTCTACTGCAAAATGGCCACCAGAAAGAATTGAGTGCGCCAAAGTGATAACTGAATTAACCTCATGATGTGGAATACAGCGAAGTAAGATTCCGGTATGATCTGCATAATATAGTTCTGCTACTAGCCGGAATCGGCGGCTAAAGACTGCCAATTTCTTTCGAACTGCCTTGGTCGTCTCAGATGGGAAGCATCCTTCGGTGAGAAAAGTTAGAATCTGATCATAGTATGTAGATGGTGCTTGTAGGTTTGCCGTTTCCTCGGATAGTGGTTCAGCATTATAAATCGCAGGAGTCGTGTCATCTATGCCCACCGGAATCCAGGCGAGATAAGAAATCTGCTAAGGCATGTGCATTTCCGGGTCGGTGAATGACGTCATAGTCGAATTCTTGTAAAAGTAGCACCCATCGTGCTAACCGTCCTCCTAGATGCTTCTGTCTTACTAGATAAACAAGGGCAGCATGATCCACATGAAAGGTAAATTTCCGGCCTAATAAATAATGTCTGAACTTTTTGATTGAGTAAATCAATCCTAGGCATTCTCTTTCAGTAGTAGAGTAATTCTTTTCTGCCGGTGCAAGCCTTCTACTGGCGTAATAAACAGGGCGAAACCACTTATCTGTTTGCTGCATCAGAATACTTCCAATTGCAATATCTGAAGCGTCGACAAAAACATGGAACGGATTGTCCCAGTCCGGTGGTTGTAAAATTGGAGCTTGCGTCAAGAGATACTTGAGCTGATCAAATGTAGTTTGGCATTCTTCAGTCCATTCAAACTGTTGGGGAGTTTTTGTGATTAGCCTGTTTAATGGTACTGCTAGGTGGGCAAGCCATCGTAAGTGTCTTCCATGCCACCGTATTTGACCCATAAAACGCATTACTTCTTTTGGAGTTGCGGGTATCGGGGCTTCTAAAATTGCTGAAATTTTTTCTGGATCTACTCGGATACCTTGAGCAGATACAATATGTCCAAGTAGTTTGCCACATGAAACCGCAAACACGGATTTGTTTGGGTTAAGACAGAGTCTATATTCTCTACATTTCTGAAAGCAACATTGTAAATGACTTAAATGTGCTATCATCTTCCCAAAGATTGAGAAGTCGTCAAGATATACTTGCATGAATGAAG